>JAVLVB010000318.1:2566640-2580026 GCA_032876305.1 Orestias chungarensis | reverse complement strand
TATATATATATATATATATATATATATATATATATATATATATATATATATATATATATATATATATATATATATATATATATATACACACAAAAGATTTAACACATTACCCAGTATTAATATTTATGACTTATTGTGGATATTTGAACACTAATAATTGGCAAATTAGGTTCGATGACATATAGAAACTTTCACCCATGTTGATAGTCATTCAGATGAGAATCTGAGTGTAATATAGATTGAGATACATGATCTGTGTGGCCATAGATGCTTTGGTGAATAACTCAAAATATATCAAGGATATTTTCTAAGGACCTTAAACAAAAGCTTGTTTTGTAGACAAAAGGTCTGATCTGTTGTGTTTTTGCATGTTGCAGAAGTCTAATATCATATACCAACTTGTTTTTATTCTTTAGGAGATTTTTCAACAACACTTGGAGTTCTTGGCTTTGCCCTGAACTTCTAACAGCTGCTTCATCAGGATGCTGATACCTGTGATGGAGACCAAGGCCTGATATTTGGCAAGTTTCTCTGAATACCTACACATTATGAGTGAGCAGCTTAACAGTGTTGGCTGTTAAGAAATATACTATGTAAGTTGCAAGGCTATGTAGGGCAGAATGAGGTGCACAATACACAACGTAAAGCCAAACTACAGGTACGAGAAAGAATGTTAACGCAGGTGTTCAGTGATACTCAGGACGTTGAAACAGAGCATATTTGCTGTAATGCACATTAAGACAACAAACAGATGTGTGAAAGTCTATGTGACAATAGATGCACAAAAAATATAAATTGAAATTCTGGAATTCAAACATATGGATTTTGTATGAATTGCATCTGGCTAATTGGATTTCTTGCTTACAGTAAAATACATAGTTCTTTATGTACAGAAGATGTACTCTGCATTTATCTGTATTTGTCTGTAAAGCATACCTCAAATGTTATTTAACAATTTATTGTTCTAGTGAAAATGTTTTGTATCCTTGTTATGGGAATTTGTTTTGTATGTTATTGGTTCATTTTGACGTTTGTTTAGATAAGCACAAATAATTCTTTAAAGAAAAAATGTTTTTTCAAAACTGACTTTAAAGTGTTTTTTTTCTAAACCACACAATGTCTAAATGAAACACATATCCACTTTAACTCCACTCTTTTACTACCCCTTTAAAATTTGTCAATATAGTATATTAAGGTATTGGGTTTTTAAAACCAAATGGTCGGCTTTATTTATTCCATAATTAGCGCTAATTGGTGTGTTTTTAGATAACAGCTTCTTTTTAAATAGTTCACCCACTTTGTGACTGCACAAGTGGAACGGGCAGAAAAACAAATCCTTTATAATACTCTGACAGTACAGTTCTTTGAGGTATGAAAGTTTTACCTTTACTCCTCAAAACAAACTGCTTCATCATTATTCCCAAATGTTTTTGTTTTGTTTTGTTTTTTGTTTTTACAAAATTGGGTTAGGAAAATAGAAATTGACCCAACTTTAACCATTCTCTAAAGCCCTAAAAATGTGTGTTCTATGATTAAAAGTAAAGTCCATTGCAAAAAAAAAACAAACAAACAAAAAAAAAGCAATTCATTTTAATATACCTCCTTCAATTCTAAAAAGATGAAGGTGTTAGGGAGGCTGATGCCTATCTCAAGTGGTAATTGTGTTGGAAACAGAGTACACTCTGGATATCAACCCTAAATAAAAACTTGTATGGCAATTTTCTTTAATAAAATTAGCGGAGTTAAAATAATGAATGATTAACATAATAGAAAACAATTATTTAAGATAATCATACCCATGGTGAGTGTATGTAATATAGTGCATATAAAATGTCATATACGTGATTTGTTTTACCAGAGGATATTTACTACGCTGAGACTTATGACAGCTTGTGTGAGTTTTACATATTCATGAAAGCAGGAAAAAAAGTAAATGCAATGACTCAAAAGTGGAAGAGATGCTTCCTAAACGCAACAAATAAATCCCTAAATCTATGGGATTTTGATGTAGTAGCTGCTCATGAAGTCATCTCAACTTGGCAGCAACCTAATTTGTGGTTGGCAGCTTCAAGATATTTGCAGCCCACTGTGAGAGATTTTAAATATGTAAAGATTAAAAGATTTTCTTACACACCAACAAACAATGTCCAACAAAAAAGGGATGTAAGCATGCTTTATAAAAACTGAAAAGCCAAAATGAAATGACAGTCTTTTCATCCTCTCACATATTTTTCTAAACTTCAGTAGATATATTATAGTTAGAAAAATTATAAATGTTGTAATGCAATTAGCAAACAATACACTACATATACACTTTTTTCCTCCGCTTTTATTTATGCTTTCTGACTCTGACTTCTGACGCAGATGACCTCTATTACTGTGCCAGGTGAAGGTTTCTTCCTGTTTAAGGGGAGTTTTTCCTCTCCACAGTTGCTACATGGATGCTCAGTATGAGGTAGTGCTGTATAGTCAACAATACAATGCAAGGTATTGTTTCTGTGTGCAAATCTAGGAAAGACGAATTGCAAGTCAATGACTCAATTAAATGCGACGGGTTTCCTTAGCTTGGAAAATTATTAAACTGATATGTGTAACAGGCATGAATGCTTTACCCACAACACTGGTCCTGTCAAATGGTTAAAAAGCTCCTTGTATCTTTGTATTTTTAAGCCTAAACTAGGTACGTCAACTAATCCAATCCATATATGGTTACACAAGCTTCCATCCACTGTCGTTTAACTGACTGTATTGTAGATTGACAATAAAATGCTCTGAAGTAACGAAAAAAGCTGCCACACTACATAAATTATATTCTAAATAGTGCGTACAGTATAGTATAAAATATTAAATTAACACTCTGTGCACAATAGAATGGAGTTAATGATCCTCACAGTCTCTTCGGAGAGCAGCCAGCTAAGAATAATTGTATGAATATGAAGCACAGAAACTACCTATGTAGAATGTGTGTGTTTTACTCTAGCCAGGTTTTCGACCATGGCTGGAGTTCAACCATTCCACAACCATTACTCAACCATTACACAGTTCCACAGTGCTATATCTGATCCACCTACTTTCCAGAAACCTTGTGAGTAAAAAGTTTCTGCTGAGTCCATTTTTTTTTGTGAAAATGGGGCTGATTAACACTGGAACATTTGGTAAAGAATTGGGATGTGATGTTCTTTGTGCCTTTCACCCTCTGTGGTCTGAACCGCTGTGGCATAAGTGATAAGGGGTTGACATTGTACAGTGCTAAGAACAGAAACATATGATGGTTACCACTTGTCCTCTTCTGGTTCAAAGGGAAAGCTGGGCCAAAGCTAATTACCCAGCTTATGTAACAGCATTAAACATAACAACCCTTCCCCTCCTCCTGCTCATTGTGTGCCATCAAGCAACATCTACGATACCATGCATAATTCTGCATATTTTGACATCTTGCTGTATGTATCTCAACAGAAAATGCATCTTTGTATGTATACATATATGTACTGTTTGGATATTTCCACGGCTGCCCTTTAAACTGTTTTTTAATTTTTTTATTCCTACTTGTCAAGTTTGTGGGCCAGCGAATAGCCTCTTCACCAGCTTATCTTCCCTGGTAGACATTTACGGTACTACAAACTGCAGAAATGCTACTGTGTATGCACACTATGAATATTATTGTTAATAACAGATTCAGAGTAAAGCGAGGATGAGGGTCAAGGTATTATCTTAAAACTCAAGTGCACATCCATCGTCTCCTCCGAACTCCTGTCTCTCCTCTGTTGGACTCTGCTTTTCTTGTCAGAGCAATCTGAATCTTGCTGTCAAGTCTCCTGGAATACCAAGTACTGAGATCAGTGACAGGGGTGGGGAGGGAAACCTCAGGGATTTTCTTGAGGCTTTAGAAGAAGATATCATTCTTGCACCTGATACTTGTTAGTACGGTTCTAATAATCCAAAGAAATTAAGTTACACACCTGGGTAATTGCCACTTCCTAGAATCACGTCTGTGAAATCTAAATGTGAAAATTTGGTAAAATTAGACGCACCTGCATACACGCAAAGCACAAGTCAGATGCAACAGACACCTAGCTCCATGGGAGTCGTACTTACATTCTTAGAGGTAAGTACGACTCCCATGGCTCTTTACCTTTCCCTCCCAGGCAAATATATTTTTGTTTGTGCTGACGCTCTTATAGCTGGCAAACGTATTAAACACTAAGTCACTTAAACATCCATATATTGACAGGCGGCTGATTTACTGTTCAACGATTTCTTCGTATGTTATATTCTTTTGTAATCTCTCTTAAATGTGGCACAGAGTGAAGGGACATTGTTTGAGCATTTTTGCACTTGTCTGTCTCTCTGTCTTTGAACACTCTAGCTAGCGCATTAAAAACCCAACACCCTGCCTAATGACTCGTGGAGGTGCAACTTTATCTCATAAGTATGCTCAGTAGTTACAAGGCCCCATAACTAAGTTTAAAAATCCATTTACGTTTATGGTCAAAAATATCACAGTAAATGTTTCTCCTTCATCCTAGAGCGGGAAAACAAAAGAATATCTGATCCGTTTAGGCATGCTGAAATCCTGCAGTTTATTCATTCTGAATAAAAGATGGATTACAATTTGATTTAAACTTCCACTTGAATGCAATAAAGGCAAGCTCTCCAACTAAGAGAGCAATGGCAGAAATATTTGTGTACTTGCAGCTCACTTTTATACAATTTGTTGTATTTGTCTCTGCAGAAATCTCTGCAGCAGGGCATCACAAATTCCAAAGCAGCGGAGAGTCTCATCTCCCTGACACAGTAGTGGACGCTCAAATTAGACTCGGTGGTAAAAATTTTGCAGAACCAACAGACGCATGCTTAAGTGTGCCTTCAGTGTTTTTTGTGTGAAATCCTTACTGAGATTTAGATGCAGGCAAATTTGTTGGCTCCCCTGGTGAAGGTTTGTAAAAAGCCTTAAAAGAAATTCCTAATCCCTCATCTTGGAGAGAAAATACATTTACTATGAGTACATTTATTTAATGTGAAAAGGTCATGTGTTAAATTAATGTTACAAAAACATTACCTTTGATTTCTATTTTACTTACTTTAAGCCTCTGGTTATTTCCATTGCTGTCTTTTTTCCTTGGGTATAAATATGACATGAAACAGAACACTTTTTCTTTGAGCTTCAAGGGTGGATGAGAATCTCTATTTCTCCTGACACCATGTGTATTAAGGAGGGTGGTGAGGGAGGTATAAAAATCTAATTCCTGTTACTGAACTGTTGCAAAAAGTGCCATCTTTGAGTCACAACGTGTAATACCTAAGGTACGATTTATGGCAAGATGTTGTCAAGGAGGGATGTTCTGCAATTCTAAACCTAAAAATGCAGAGTGTCGTTAATTTTCCTCAGACGGAAAGTTTTTTTTTATTTGTTTTTTGTTGTTTTTTGGGCAAAAAATACCCCAGGGGGCTTAGCATTAAACAATGGATATACAAGTAAAAAATCTCTTCATTACCACAGTTAAGCAGGAGTAGGATTTGTGTGACTTTTTTCTCTTTTAAAAGTCTGAGGATTTTTATTAGAAGGCATGACGTTAAGGCCTTTATACAATGCATGGACATCTATCCACAACAAAATATTGTATAGGCATCTCCATACAGCAGAATTTGTTTGTGTGCAAATTCATACCTCCACTGCATTCCCTTTTTACCTTTATTAAATCATAGTTTAGTTAAGGGGAACCAGTCTGTCCCAGTCTTACACAGAAAGCCACCCTAAACCTCTGCTGCAGATTTTCAGAGTTCTCCCTTTTTTTCCTTACCACTTTTCTGTCATAGTTTTAGTTGTGTGTTTGGCTGACTGAAGTACTGTTATGAGATGGTATTCACTTGGATTAAGGTAATTACAGGACACAATGTGCTGTTATGGATTGGATATATTGGAGAAATGAGTAACAAATGATGAATCGTGGGGACAGACATAGACAGACTTTCATAGAGAACATAAAGCTGGGGGAAAGTTCTTTAAAGCCATATTTTGGAATGAATAATACCAACCTGGTGACCAGAAAATAGTGGTGAGCTGGGGTTTGTCTTTTATCTGCAATGTTCTTGTTTTGGACTCTCTTACCAGTCACTCTCATCAGAGAGAAGGCGGTAGTTGACAACCTAAAAAACCCTCAAATGGGGAGAAACCAGTAGAACATAAAATAGAGTTATGGCCATATTCTATCCATAGTAGATACTGGTCAAGTCTGTGGAGTTTCTGGAGGTTAGACAGCAGAAAGCTACATAATTTTCCTGATATAGACATTCTGTCTAAGAATTAGATTGTAAAGAATAAACAGAAGTAAGACTGATGCCAGCACCCAAGGCTGAATAGACATGTTTCCATACCCGCAAGATAACCTGTGGGACACAATCAGATAGAACTTCTACGGTAATGCCATGAAGACAAATAATATATTTCTCTAGAGGTTTGAAGTCTCAAGAGCTACTGGTAATTTCCTCAGATAAGAAAGGGACTTGGAAAATGTATTGATTATTGTGGATATGGAGGTAATACCTTGTGAGTTGGGTAATCCGGTTCTAACGTCAATTGAATGTGTGGCCAGAGGTATTTAGGAACGATGTGAAGTTGTAGCAGTCTGGCTGAAGGTTGTTTTTGTGGGATTATTTGGGGCACAGACTGAACAGGCTTGGATGTGCTCTAGAACATCTTGGATACATGGGCAACAGAACTTACAAGAAATTAGAGAAATTGTGTTAAAAGTATTGTGGTGGCAGCAGAATTTGGAGATGTGACACCAATAGATTAGTCATGATAAGGCTAAGGGTGATACGTAGATGGTATTTTAGGCTGGTGGTCTAAGTTCTGATTAATTAATGAAATGCTTGTGGCATCTGGCCCTGTGTTTTTAATTCCTATGAAATATAAAAAACGGGAGTTGCCTCTTGTTTAAAAACTGCAAGAGATGGAAGACATGGAACCCAGCCAACCCCATTTCATAACAGTCTCTGACTAATAATGAGAACACAGAAAAAGGCTTCTGAGGCTGGATGATCAGCTAAATTTGTCTGTGTCTGCACATTAAACCATAAAACTGTTTTTTTTTCTATAAATAAACTAACAAATGAAATTTAAACACATCAGAACACAACAGATTTTTAAGTATGATTCATAATTATGCAAAGAAAAGCTTTTTTATAATACAAATAGAGTGTTCTCGCTTTCATCATAAAGCTGAACTTCTGGACGTTCATCCTCAGGTTTCTATCCTTTGCTGTGCACTGTGAGTGGCTCATAACATAGCTCTGCTGGTGTAGCGTCCATCTGTGTATTACTCTGAGTGACACCATGACAGAGACCATCTTCCTTTCATAATATTTACAAGCCTAGCAGCATATGGGTGCAAACCACAGGATAGTAGCACATAATATCTGCTTATGAGGTATAGTTCCTCATTGTCTACCATCCTGCAGAAAGAGTGGGAGCCCCTAAAGAGACCTGGCAGAGTCTCTTTTTCCATCTGCCTGCTTTTCCTTGCAGTGGAGCCCAGCTCGCACCACTTGAGATTGTGCTCACGTCCAAGTTGTTACTGTAATTTGCATTGGCTCATAGGCAGGATAGAGTGAGGAGGTGGAGGAGCTGCACATGAGGCAGGGATCTTATAAGTGGTCCTGGCAGCACATTGAGCCTGCATGGGTGTACTATTATGGACAAGTGGCATGGACAGAACTATATTAAACTGCAATAATGGGATTCGGCAGGTTTTCCTGCTGTCTAATATTAAGGTTTGTGTTAGTCCCTAAAGTAAATTATAGAAATGCACAATTGGAAACTATTCAATGATTCAATTTCAAGCTATACAACTATTGTTTTGTATGTGCATTTTTTCTAATAAAAATAAAGATACATCAATTTTATTGCACTTAGTATGAGTGCTGTGCTTGTAACCGTAATTGTAGTTTTGACAACTACAGCATACAAAGTCTGTTCACTGTATGTACAGTATATACACTATATATTGGTACATTTATATATATGCACACACAAAAAAACTAAATTTGTGCACCTTTTGCACCAAAATACTGTATCAATGCTGCATATTGAGGAGTTGATAGCCTGGGGCTGCTGTTGTGTTAGGCAAAGGATTTGTACATTTTACCAAAAAGCTTTTTAACCCAAATTTTTGTTAATATTTTCCAAAACTTTATGAAAATGTATCTTGCTTTGTAATCCCTTCAGTAATGATCTTTTGAGGCTTACACGATTTGTGAAAGTTTTCATAGTCCACAGGACAACTTTCAAATCAGCAGTCTACCCTAAGATTGGGTAGGCTACAACATAGATGTAGCATAGGATTTGGGATATTGACATTACAAGTTGCGTACTGAATACATATACTGTATTTCATTCTCTTATGTGTTTGATTCAATTCATTTTTTTAAAAATTTTCTATTTTATATTTTAAAACACTTGCCATTTTGTTGTCTAATTAGTAAATTTTCATCTGTCTAACAACAATTTTACACCAGCAGAATAAATGTACAAATAACAAAAATTGAACTTGAACTAACCAAGAAGATCTAGAGCAGAAAATACAACCAAAGCACAAGAACAAACAATATGAAGTACTGCCATTCCTTTTTTTTATGCAGTTCAAAGCTGTAACATTATCATAAAATCTCATTATGAAATTCATTAAAATTTGAGGCAGCTTTGTTTGCACCATCTTCCTAGCGGAATTTGTTTTTGACATGGTAGCTGCATTTATTTGAAAAACTGAGTGTGTTTGGAATGAAAGAAAACAAAAAAAGCAAAAATTCCGGTTGCATAAATCAGAAGTAAAATCCCATTTCCTCTCAAAGACAAAAAAAAACCTTTTAGCACAGTCCCACAGGGTGTTTTATAATGTCCTCATTTTTCAGTGCTAATTTGTTTCCCACGTTATAGCTTTTGGACTGCAATTTGGTTTGTTGGCTAATGTATCAAAGACACTAATTAACTAAAGGCAGAAAATAAAGCACAACTGCTGATAAAGCAACCTCAATCAAATAGGTTGTGAACTCATTATTTATAGCAAAGCTGCAACAACAGTGACTAGTAATGAACTTCCTCTAACTGGTGGCAAAGTCACTACATGTGCCGTATTTAAGGCCTTTTTGTTCTCAACAATTGTTTCCACCAATAGCCTTTTTTCATTGAAGTTCAGTTAAAGTTAAAGTTAAATTGGGGTTTAATGTCAGATTAGTTTTATTAACAATCATTTCCACCGTAAAGTTAGTAAAACATCAGCACTTCTACAAAGCAGCTAATCTATTTTGTCTAAATGTGGCATTTTCATTATTGAAGAAAACTGCCCTGTACGGCATTTATCTATATTAATTTTGCACTGAGCCATTTAAAAAGGAATATTGATGAAAGATAATAATGTGACTATTGCAAGAGGGAGAAGGAGAAAGAGAGAGAGCAAAATATGCCGTTCCCTCTCAAATTCTATGCCTGACGCATTTGTGAATAGGGAATCAAATGTAGCACAAGCTTATCTTCAGACAATTGCCAGTTATACTGATATGTCTGGGATTCAATAAATTGACCCCATATACTTGAGAAATGTAATTGGAGGGAGAAATGTCATATAAGGATCTAATTGGGCCAGAGGATATTGCACATCCCACCCGTTCCGATTTTCAGCAGTGTTTGATGTTGTTGTCTCACCTCTCAGGTATGCACAAGCTGAGCAGATGAATATGTGATTAGGGCAACTGAGCTTTATTCTATCCAAAAGTAGTCGAATAATGATATTAAAAAAAAGCCGAGGATGAAAAGATAAATAATGAATCGGCCAAATTACATGGCAGAAACGTATTGCATTCAAGCATCAAATACAACCTTCTGGATTTTTCAAGCAATCATCAGAATAACGGAGGAAGGGGCATTATGGGCCTTTGGTTGTTTTTGCCTGACAGTCTGGTCTGAGCAATTCTTAAGTTTACAAAGAACCGTCAGTAAATGTCCAGGGAAAGGCAGTTGTGTGGAGGAAAATGCCCTGTTGATGTCAAAGTTTGATGAAAAGAAAATAGTGAAACCGGTCTGAGACAGAAATATTATGTTTGCAAACACAGTATGCAGAATACCATACATGAACACAGAATGCATTCCTTGAACTTGATACAAAACCAGTCAATAATTAGATGGGACCCACTTCAGTACTAGTTGAAGGTTTAAATGCCACCACAATCCTGAATGCATATGTTTCTTATATTTTTCGGCTTCAGTGTACCCATCTTCCAATGGCTACTTTCAGGATAATAATATACCCTATGACAAAGCTCAACACACCTTTTCTGTTTCTTGAGCATAACAATAAAGTAACAGTACTCTAGTGGCATCAATAGTCATCAGATCTCAACCCAACAGAGCCCGTTTAGCATGCCGTGCAACATGAACATGCCGCTGACAAATTGGCAAACAAAGAGTATGATGCTATCATGTCAGTATGTTCAAGATATATATACAAGATATGTACAAAATATTTAGGAAATGTTTCAGACACTTTGTTGAATCAAAGCTACAATAAACTGAGGCAGTTCTAAAGACAAAAGTGTCTGGTACTATGAAATATTTACTATAAACCCTCCACATATTTTATCCTTACTATCATCCTCCCAACTTTGTGTCACAAGAATGTTGTTTTGTACATAAAATATTGTGTGGACTTGTAGTCAGTCAGAGCTGCTGGTCCCCTCTACACCAGTTTAGCATTCCCAGGGTTGTTATCCGTTCAAAAATCAAAGTTTGATTACAAGTGACACATGCAGACTTTAGGATGGCAGGTGTCAAAATTGTGTTTCACTTTTTGTCCCAGGGCAGGAAAATATTATTTGTGCTTGTCATATAAACCTATTTCTTGAAGTTAGTATATTCTCTGAAGCTTTCTGTAAGATATAAAAACACATAAAACACTGTGCCACAATAACAAAAACAACAACATCCAAACAGAAATACAGGATGGAAAAGTGTTCATTAGGAAATAACAAAGATCTCTTATTTTTTTCATTATTGCGTAATTGTATTCCACACCTGGCTTAAACACATAAGAGGTATAGATTTTGGGGGTGTTTTTTACTAAACCACATTTTATCAGGCCCTTTAGTAATAAATATTACAGCAGCCGCATCCCTTTTCTGGAGGGGAGGGGTCTGGTGCCTGTGTCCTGTGGTTGTTGGGCGAGACTGGTACAGTATACCAGTCCATGGAGTTCTCTATCAATATTTTGCCTGGAAGTCTTCATAATAGGATTTAACATAAAAGGAAGATACATTTAACAGGTTACATCTCAGTTAAAGGTTAATTAAAGCGACACCTCTATCAGAGAAAAAATATACTAATTATATTACAAGCTTTAATGAACTGTCATGCAGCACAAAAATTGAGCTAGACTTCAATCTTTATTATTAAGTGCTCATGGGGCCTGTCTAACGCTCTATCTTTAGAAGGATTCAGGAAATCATAGACCGAAAACACTTAGTTTTTTTCTTTGAATGTTACAAGTATTGTCCTGCTAACACTTTGCATTGTTATAAGTTGGAAAGTATTAATGCCGGAGGATGAAGAATGACACAGGGGGGTTGAGGGTCGGAGGTATCCTTAATACACATTGCTACCCTGTTACTATACAGTACCTCCATTTAACTTTTATTTTATGGATTACATAAAAAGTAGAGGAGACAAATGCCAACATTTTATCACGTCTATGCACTGCACAAAGTAAAAGCAAATGAAGGTCAGGATGGTGCAAACATTCAAGTAAACAGATACTCACATGAAGATACAAATTGAATATTCAAGCTTCAAGTGTTTTAATTTTTTTTTCAGTGAATAGATAAGTGCAGATATAGCGGAAAGTTCATAATGACTCAAGGCCAGCATTTTGATTCATTCGTTTTCCGAAATGCCAATCACATGAATTAAAACTTAATATGAATTTTCGTACCCAACGTAACTCAGAATGATTTGACATTGCAGTGTGCCTTATTTGACAAAGAAATTGGATTACGACAGCCTTCCATGTATGTTTGACAGGTAGTCTGCTTAATACGGCTTTGCGATGGCTTTACATGCAAGTTTGTCAGATTAATGCTGCACTTGCCACGTTGTCAGAGTTTATAGCATTAGAGCCTTTCAAGATCTTGCAATAGTGTCCTCTGTTTCAATTACAACTCTACAAATTGTCTCTTATTGCATCCAGTTTACAGAGCAGATTTATTCATGTGGTCCGTGTTAGTAATAAATCGCAATTGTTTTTTTAATTAAATGATACTCTGGGCAGGAAGGCAAAGGCCAGTGTTATTCAAAAATAATAAATGCTCATTTGATCTTGAGGGGCTGGTTAGGAAGAGCAGAAAAAATGACTAGAGTTCCTTGCTGATTTTAACAGAATATTTTAGACTGATATGATGTGCTTAACAAGGTTGGTACAGTGGTGACAGTGGAAGATACAAGCTTGAAAAGAATGACATGAGGCACTGTCTCACTGGATTAGGTGTGCCATTCTGCAGGATCCAATAAACCAATTGAATGCTCCTTGATTTGGAGTTTTTGCAAAATATGTTTCATCATCAATGCAAAAAAGCTTTACTACGGTGCTTTTAGTTTTCAGAACAAAGTTTTCAACACTTCTTTTTTTGCTTTCTTGACTATCCAAGCGCATTGCTACCATAACGGTTAACACATTCAATATTCAAGATTCAGCACCAGGCTGATTCTTTACAGCTTCCTTAATTTCCCTTTTTTTTTTTTTTTGATTTGAGGTTTCTGCATCTCCATCAGTTTCAGCCTAGCTGTGGAAAGGTCAGTTATCAGAATTTTCTCCAGGCTATCAAGCACTATTCTGTTGACAATGCAGTGCCCTTCTTTGTGTTTTTGTACAATAATTTGATACAATAATAATTATTTTTTATTATATTATTATACTGTGGAAATGTAAGTATTTTTGAAAATTTAGAATGTTGAAAAGTAGACCAAAATAGAAGGATATCCAGTAAGACAAACAAAATCAACAATAATAAAGAAACCTTCCCACTCAATTAATTTACACAAGGGAACGTATAAACAAAAGCTAACTTACAAGAAAGGAATGGTGGGCCCTGAGACAATCATCAATGGATAAACCTAACAAACTAAACCAAGCCAACATATTATAGCTACTACAAAAATGTTGGAACAAAGAAAACATGTTGAAAGTAAAATATGTTTCCAGTTCTTTATTTAAAGATCTTTGGCAGCTTCTTCTAAGTCAACTTCCCTGAAATCAGCAGCTTAAGAAATTCCTCTACTAACTGGTTTTGCATTAAAACATCCACTCCCCAGTTATTTCTTTTAATATCAACAAAATAAAGATA
>JAVLVB010000318.1:2534229-2557102 GCA_032876305.1 Orestias chungarensis | reverse complement strand
TATATATATATATATATATATATATATATATATATATATATATATATATATATATATATATATATATATATATATATATATATATATATATATATATATATATATATATATAAGCCATGTGCAGTTGAATAAAATCAAATAAAATTGATAATGTTTTTTTTAAGAAAGAGGAACTTTATTCATGAAAATGCATGTATCTTCCTCTGGATATAATTCGTTTCTGGATATAATTAGTTTCAGAATTGTTTTAAAAGTGGCTGAAAAGTCGCTGTAATTATCATTGGGGTCTAACTTTAACTAGATGATCAAAAAAGTCAAGAAGATCGTACTGACCATATGTTATTTTACCATTTAAGGAATCTAAATAAATGCTTATCTTCTTTACTGGAGACTCCTGCTTTTATCCTTACTGGCTTTTCTGCTTTTCTACTTTAAAACACTTTCTTTTTTAAAGTTCCTAAGGTTTTCCAACTTAGCGACTGTAGGCTAATCAGAACATAATGAGCCTTGCAAGGGAAAGGCCTGCAAGCTATAACTATTTTTAGACTGGTGCATGAGAGCATAATACAGTGCAAAAGAAATATCCCTTAATTTTTATGCTACCAAGGAACCAGACTTTGTTGCAATATTTTTCAAGGGGTCTTGACCAATAGCAATGAAGGCTTTCTGAAAATCTTTGTTTATTTTTTAGGGTTTTTGGATTTACATTTTTGTGTGTGCATAAAATAGACGTACCCTTTAAGAATTAAAGATAAAAGAGAAAGTATGTGTGCTCTAAAATCTATGTCCCAAGATGGAATCCATGTATTCAAACTGTAAGACTTTTTTCCAGCAAGGACCTTAAGCAGGATCTGACTGATGCCTGACCACCCTGTAGTTGACCTTCAATTTAATACATTTTAGCTAAAAGCAACAAAAAGAACTTGTAATACTGTTTGACAAGTTTTAAACTGACAATTTGCTTAAAAGATGAGCTCAAAGTTGTATATTATTCAGAAATGGAAATATGTAGTTTTATTTTTGGTATTCTGACCAAATGAGTCATTACTTTGCACAACTTTTTTTCTGGAATTACAGCTGCAAGTATTTTTCACCTATAATTGTTCTATATTCTAGCTCAAGGTCAGTCAGACTGCATGTCTGTAAAATGTACTTCTCTAATCCAGTCACTGCTTGGACACGACTCCAATAAACAGTCCAGAATATTTGCCTTTTATTCCAGTATTGTTGTCCTGTATTTAGATTCATCTTTTTGTCTTTAAAAGCAAACACAGACTAGTGGATACAGACTTTCCCTAATTTATTCTAAGCACAACTCCAAATACCAAAGTCCAGAAAAAGCAACATGAAGGTGAAATATTCCCAGGTTTCACGTTTTGCATACAAAACACTTTGTGAGCATTTACACGAATATGCCTGAATGTTCCCCATTCACAAAAATAAGCAGTCATCTGAAATTGACTATCTGAAAACATTTAACAGATCCATTGTCAGTTGGACATAATCATTTTACAAAAAATAACAATAAGTCACTGGCTGTGTTTTGGCAGAATTATAGATTTCCTTCCTAAAATATAAATGTTTTCCAGTTTTACACATAAGCTGGTCGTTTAAGAATTCTCCTTCTGTAGCCATTTATGTCTTTACTCAATATGTTTGTGAATGTTCGGCATGTGTCCCTATATACATTGTTAAAATGATTGTACTTCTGTCCTTGGGAAAGCCAGGTGATGTTGCAATATATTTTCATTTTAATTATGCAGAGAAGTGATTAAAAATCCAAACTGGAAACAGAAGTATTTCTTGATACTCTTGATGTGCAGAACCCGAAATAGGAAGCTCAAGCAGCGCGTAATTACTACGCCCCGGGACATTACCGGTACCTATGAAGCACACATCAGTTATATCAGAGAGGTCGTGTGTCTTTGCAGAGCCCAAAGGGTGCAGAGAGACAAAGGCCACATTCAGCCACGGTTTCTGCAACCAGCTGCTGTTTGATTAATCATAACGACTTGACCACTGTCCTCATAGCGGACCATATTGCCTGAAGCAGTAAAGGTTTAAAGAGATCTTTTGCTTTATGCATTTTCATTTCTAAAATTAATAATTATTGATTTACGTGGCTTTGCAAAAGTAATCACAGCCCCAATCACCATCCAGATATGTATAATTCAATATTCCCCATTTTCAATTGATCCTGATCATTTTAAAACTGATTTTAAATTTAAAATGTGTGTTTTTAAAGCTTTAAATGGCATTGCCCCACTTTATTTATCTGAGCTTTTAAGTCTACCTGTACATGGGAGATGTCTGAAGTCATAGATCTTTGCTTTACTTCCATCCAGTTCACCTTTAAATCTAATCTGAAGATTTGTCTTATTAAACAGGTTTTTATTACCTGGAGGGACGTTGCCACATTATTTTTTGCTTTTCTTTTCTTTTCTTTTAATGTAATTCTTACTGTAATGTGCTCTGGTGATCATAATTGGTTGTTGTTAGGTGCTACATAAATCAATAAATAATTAAATTAATAAAAAAATACATATATATTTCAATCCGTTACAAAACATTAAATTAAACATTAAATATTTTCACCACATAGAGGTTAGAGGTTACCAAGTCCCTGCTCAAGTAGAGGATATTTAAAAAGATGATGGTGTCCATCCCTTTTTCTAGGGTAACTTCTCTTTTGTACAAACATTTTTGATCAATATTTTCCTTCCACGGGACAATTGATTGCTAGTGAGGAATATTTTCTCATATGAATTCGCAATGAAACAAGTAGTTGTCAAAGCATGAAAAAATATGAAAAACTTAAATCTACAATAAATCTAGAATTGTTTCTAAACAATGCAAATACAAGCTTGAAATGTGTTGACTGGATTTAGTGACCAACACAAATATTAAGCAATAAACCAAATGTAAGCTGCCCTTCTCATTTAATTTATTTGGCCATTTATACATTTATTTGCGTCAACCTCAAGCCTGCTTTAAACCTATTAGGACTGAAGTCTTGTATTTTGAGCAGCTCATCTCCATCTTAATGCAATTCAGAGAGATACATTTGGCACTAGAGTTGGCAGCAAAGTTTTCCCCCTCTCCCAGAGATGCGATGAGAGATCAGTGGAGTATCCTTGATGGTGTTGCAGAAAGTGCTCAGTAGTCCTAGTTAGCTTTGGAATAACAGGACCAAATAAGGTCACTAATATATCTGGATTTAACAGGGTTTAACTAGCACTTATAAAGAGAATCTAATGCACGGAAAGGAGTATTATAGTTAACAGGTCTTACTCCCTCATTCACACTCTGCTGCCAGCAATAAATAATTTTTACAAAAAAATTTGATCTGGTAGGGTCATAAATCTTCCAATACAAAATGTTTTTTTTTGTTTATTTTTATTTTGCACAACCAGGGGGGTTTAAACTCACAGCATTTGTAACTGATTGCAAAAATGACTGTGTGTGCATGTTGGACTCCTTGGACTAGTTTAACAAAGTTACATCTCAGTGAGTCAGATCAAGGTGAGAGAAAAGTGAACACATAAACCAAGTAAAGGTCTGCTTTCTGCTTCTCTCTCAAAACAGCCTAATAGTCAAGAGAAATGTGGGATGAAGAACCATTGCTGCCATTTTAGAGTAAATTTGATCTGCAGTCTTTGATAAAACTCTCCCACCAGCCTGAACTTGTGCTTCAAGCTGTTCTACTGGCCTCAGATAATGGTATCATAGGAACCCAGATTTTAATGAGTGCTCTGATTGGGTGCCAGTATTTCGTGCCTAACAAGATACCCCGTTGTCTGTCTGTTAGTTGTCATTCAGTCTGCAGAGTGTGGTAAAATGTGCGCTTACCTAAGTGTGTGTGTGTGTTCAGCCGTGTTTTGAAAATTCAATTTAGGTCAGAGTCAAATGATAACAAAGCACTTGTAGCCGTATTTGTCTCACTGCATCGTCCGATCATATTTTCTTAATAAAGACAAAAGATGAAAGAGAGAATGAAAACTGTCTGATTGCCAACGATTAAATTAAGTTTGAAATGTGACATTTAAAATACTGCGTCAGTCATGCAGCAACTTTTGAAATCATATTTAGAGCTTTTAGCAATGTGTATGTTCAGTACTATTTTGTTGGCTGCTGCAGTTATGCTAGCCATATTTCATATTCCTTCAGGTAAATGTGAGTAAAAAGTCATAATATAAATTCAGATTTTTCACGATCGCATATAGTTTATTGATCCATTGCCCTTATCTGCTTATCCTTGCAGGGTTTCAAGTGCCTGCAGCTATCACTGGGGGAGAGGTGAAGCTTAGTAAAAATGGGGGGTTTTACGTTTTACAACTCCCTTTTGCTGAAAGGTCAAAGGTCTTTCCTCATGGGTGCTTTGGCATATATTCACACATTCAACCAAAGTGCACTGTTCCAGTTTAGGTCTTAGTAGAAACTCCGTGTGTAAGTTTTCCACATCCATAAATAAAGAGGCAGTAAAAATTAAAGCAAACAAAGTCTCAAATACTGAATGAATTTGAACCTTAGACAACTCCTCCTGAGCCATTTAGAATAATTATAGTGAACATGGCTTCTGATTGGCATTCTAGACCTGGATGAAGAGAAAAAAAAAACCTTGCTAGATTAGGTGGAATGGCAGGCTGCAGAAACCAGTGTGTCTGTAAACCTAGACAGGAAAATTAAGTTGTCATCTCTCTACTTAATCAGCATTAACAGGCTCTCACATCAGCAATCAGGCATAAGGTTAAAGCAGTTAAGGTTGATGCTAAAGATGCTAAAACAATTGGCAAAAAATGGCATCAGCACAGCTCCACTTATGCTCCACAGGGACTCTCTTATCATTACTACAGCCAAAAATCACTCCTTACCACTGATACCTGAGGCGTGTTCTGTCAGAGCCTGAGATCGATATCTCTAAATGGGAATCAGAGGATCAGAACATCTCTAAAATCCAAGTATTCTCCAAAAAGATTCAAACTAAGACATGATCCCTTTGTTTTCACCTTTGCTTTCTGCTGTTATGATTTGCATGACAGGTTGCTGTCTAATTTTTCGCTGCAGAGGCAGAACATGAAAAGGTTATAAAAATCCTCAAGCTCTGTTTGTCAAGTGCCCTTTTTCCTGCCTTAATTCGCTACCCTGATGTGAAATGCAGACTGGGGCAAACAAATACAGTTTGTTAGATGATGGCACTGTTGCCTTTTATGGGCACTGGGATCATTCATTCCCTGTCAGTCTCAGCAATCTTGGACTCTGGATGTTTTGAGCAGGCTTTCGTAAAGGCTGTGATGTGGTTTATTAATTCAAAAATCATTTTTTTGTTTTTACTCACCATTTCTCTTATTTTTCTTCCTGTGTTTTTCCCACACAGTGCCTGGAATATAACCATCAATGGACCGGCGGGTACTGTGCGTGCTGCTGTGTGCAGCTCTGGTGAAAGGCGACAGCTGTCCCGGCCGCTGCATCTGCCAGCATCTCTCACCTACTCTGACTCTGCTGTGTGCAAAGACTGGCTTGCTATTTGTACCCCCCACAATCGACCGAAAGACAGTGGAGCTGAGGCTGACGGACAACTTCATTACCATTATCCGTAAGAAGGACTTTCTCAACATGACAAGCTTGGTCCACCTCACCTTATCTCGCAACACGATCAGCCAGATTTTCCCCCATGCTTTTCTTGGCCTCCGCTCCCTCCGGGCGCTCCACATGGATGGGAATCGGCTCAGCGTCATAAAGAGCGATCACTTCAAAGGTCTCATCAACTTGCGCCACCTCATCCTGGGAAACAACCAGATCCATCAGGTGGCCTCAACCTCCTTCGACGAGTTTGTTGCCACCATTGAGGACTTGGATCTTTCCAACAATAATCTCCGTAGCCTTCCCTGGGAAGCCATAGCCAGAATGACCAACATTAACACGCTCACCTTGGATCACAACCTGATTGACCACATTGAAGCAGGGACTTTCACTTTGCTAACTAAGCTGGTCCGCCTGGATATGACCTCTAACCGGCTTCAGAAGCTTCCACCAGACAGCCTGTTCCAGCAAGCTCAGGTCCTGTCAGATGCCAAGGGCTCCAGTTCGACTACACTGGCTGTGAGCTTTGGTGGGAACCCTCTTCACTGCAACTGTGAGCTGCTGTGGCTGCGCCGGCTAACACGGGAGGATGATCTGGAGACCTGTGCCTCGCCGGAACACCTCATGGACAAATATTTCTGGTCTATTCAAGAGGAGGAGTTTATCTGTGAGCCCCCGCTAATCACTAAGTGTTACGCCTCTAAACCGTATGTGATGGAGGGGCAAGGTGTTACTTTAAAGTGCAAAGCCATGGGGGATCCAGATCCAGACATTCACTGGAGGTCACCGGACGGTAAGCTGGTGCATAACAACTCACGCACCATCTTGTATGATAACGGCACCCTTGATATTCTCATCACCACACTGAAGGACAGCGGCTCATTTAACTGTGTGGCATCCAATGCTGCAGGCATCGCCACAGCGGCTGTCGAGATCAGCATGATCCCCTTACCCTTGTTTATTAACAACACGGGTCACATGCGCGAGGACCCCGGCCTCTCTGACATCACCACTTCCTCCAAAGCTGGCAACGAAACAAAAGGCTACGATAAGCTGGACAAAAGGGTCCTGATCACAGAGCTGACCTCCTCCACTGCCATGATCCGATGGCCATCCGAACGCCACATCCCTGGAATAAGGATGTACCAGATTCAGTACAACAGCACTGCAGATGATACTTTGGTATACAGGTGAGAAAGGGTGCAGATTTACTAATGTTTATATCTTTTCTAGGCACTTACGAAAGCATATTGATGAATTAAGGCAAAAAAAACAACAGACCTTTTGTAGAGTAGCCATCATCAGAAAGAAGCTCTAGTGGTATCAAATGGGTTAAGTGCATGGCACACTCTTGCTACTAAACGGAAAGGATTGTTACAAATGCATAAACGGAAATACAAGTCCAATAACTCCAAAGAGCCAAATTAATCAGCTTTATTAGAATGTAATGTGAGTGCTACAGCAGCACAATAAGTATTTCAGTCCGAGTAACTGTATCATTAGTAAATGTTGGAAATAATTGGTTTCTGCACAGAATGAAATTCGACAAAACTGTGTAATACTGAGGTTTCTTGTAAAGGATTCAGATCATTTGGTTATAGCAAATTAAATATTGGACTAACACATTATAATAGCAAGTTAAAATAATGAAAGATCAGACTAGTATTGAGAGAATTAATCATTTTTACTTTGCCAAATTTGTTTTCATTTTGCCAAGTTTTCTCTTTTATCATTGTTTAAATCTTAAATAATTTGCTGTCTGAGCTAGAAATTGATGTATAAGTAGCACATATATTTAGTATAAAAATATTTGTGTAAACATTCTTACTTATTTAACTTTGTTGTCACATTTTTTGTAGTATGCAACAGATGCCCAAACCTCACAGATTCAAATTTTTTCACACATTCACATGTTGACACATATTTCAATATATGTCCTGCTGTATGTTTTAGATCATTGTTCCCAAGTTTATTGTGAATTTTGACCTACTGTCATGTGTCTTATAATGCAGATGTGCAGTGTAGTATATATTTTAACTCGTTACTAGTTTGTCTCCGTCTATCAAAAAGGGGATTTCTAAAGGCGTCTTGTCACATTAGATTTTATCTAGGTGCATCAGAGTAAAGGAGGCTGAATACACATGCTCACCACTCTTTTTTATTTGTAAAGTAAACTTCACAAATCTTTGTTGTTTATCTATCCTGGAAGTTGTAGTTAAGGAACAACAAAATGTGAAAAGGTTGAGTGAAGTGAATACTTTTTCCAGGCATTTTAATTGTAAAAGTGCAATATATGAAGATCAAATTTACACCCCAGTATTTGATAGTAGATATGAATAGATTATAGGGTTAAAATGACTTTAAAAACAATCATATGTTATTACACAATCATCATTTCTTTCTGCAAAGTAAATGTTGAGTCATAGTATAACAAAAGAAGTATGCACAGTTGAATAGATGATATAAAACAAAAGTTTAATAGCCTTTAGTCTCAGCTGACAATGGTTTATGCTAATTTGTAAATATATCTCTCCCCACGGGGATTAAAGTACCAATTGAAGTTCTTTTGGAATTACTATCATGATTTTCATGTGATTATTTTGAATTCTGTGACAAATGTACTGTATTTCAGGATTTGGTTTTGACGAAGCAAGCTAATAGTAGTGATCGACATCCTTTCATTATCCCTCCTTTTTTATATTTTATCAGGTATAATGAGTAGCTCTCTTGTATAATTTCCTCTTTCAATTTTAGCATGGAGCTGAGTGTTATTTTGTCTTTAGGTGGTTCATTATTACCTACAAAATGATAACCATCAAAGTTCCCCTTTAGGGAAACGGAACAAGCTTCTAATTACATTAACTGCAATGTTGACCTGCAGACAACGCCTTTCTCCTGCTTATTCTGTGTAATCTTGCACTTGACCTTAGGTAATCACACAACAAAACACTCTCATTACAGCACGCGCCACTCGTCCTGCAGCCTGCAGCTGTTGTGGGGGAACAATAAGTGTTTTTATACATTATCACCTTTTTCTTTCATTTTATAAACAATAATTGAAGAGGATATGTTATCTCTTTATACAATGCCCTGTCACAGTATTCATTATCCTTTAACCGTATCACATTGTGTGATATAACAACTGTGTAGCAAGGTGAAAGGGAAGCCACCTTTACTCGAATGTGCCTGAAACAAATTGTTCTGTGAAGGTATTGCAGCAGGTTTTAACTAAAAATATGTGAAAACAATTACTGACCCTAAATAACACGCCGGACACATCACATGCAGAAGTTTAAAGCTGCTTTAGGGTATTAAACAATATCCCAAGATGTTAACATCTTGCGTTGCACTTCAGAACTACGAAGCAATGGCTGTCTGTTTAAACTGGCAGGCTGGGTGGGCAAAAGATCAAAAAAAGCAGGGATCAGAGATGGATCCCAGACACATGTGGGACCTGTAGGAGAACACAGATTTTTGCACGCTACAAATGGCGTCATGAAGTATTGATAAGAAAATAACTATTGTTAGAAGAAATTCATGAAAAGCTTCGATGTCAAAAACAAAGCTCAAGTCATGTGCGATAACAATTTGCCTTGAAATAAATCGATGTTTGTGGTGGAATACTAACTAAACATTTAACCTAGAAATAACCTTTTTAATGTAGTGAATCATGCTGGTGACAGCATCATGGTGTAGGGTTTCTTTTCTTGAGGTTGGATGCTAAAGTTTGGTCAGAGTTGATTGGACATTACATACATAGCAGATGTTAGAGTACTTTTGTTGGATGCTCCACTAAACCTGAGACTGGAATTAAGGTTTTCCTTCAAGCAGGACGGCGACAACGGAAGGAAATGTTTTGGGTCAAAGCATAGTATTTATCCAATCAGGCTGAGCTGGTACTATTCTGCCAAGACAGTAGGCAAAAAAAAAAGTTCCCTTTACAAAATACGCAAAGTATCAAGGAGTATGAGAAGTTTAGCAATGCAATGTAATTGATACATGATTATCATTAGCATTATATATCTAGGTTTTTGTTTAGTGGAAAATGTAGTGCATATAAAGCACATTTGTAAAATCTGCCTGTGAGGGTTTTGGGAATCTGTTTTTTTTATTATGCCTTTACATCCTAACCTCTGCACCGCTTCTCTTTTCCTCTTCAGAATGATACCATCGACAAGTAAGAACTTCCTTATTAATGATCTGGCTGCGGGACGGGAGTACGACCTTTGTGTGCTGGCCGTGTACGACGACGGCATCACGTCGCTGACGGCCACGCGCGTGGTCGGCTGCGTCCAGTTCCACACGGCTAGTGAGGTCAGCCAGTGCCGTTTCATGCACAGCCAGTTCCTGGGAGGCACCATGATCATCATCATCGGCGGCATCATCGTTGCTTCGGTGCTGGTGTTCATCGTCATCCTGATGATCCGCTACAAGGCCTACAACAGCCCTGTCGACAGCAAGGCTAGGGTCAGCTCTACCATGCACTTGCAAACTAACGGCAGTCAGCAGCGGCTGCAGCATTCAGCTTTCAAGCAGCAATCTGAGATGTGTGAAGCTGAGGCGCCCAAAGAGTGCATGGCTTTGGTGCTCAGGGTGGACAGCGAGAAGAAGGAGACTACATCTGCCACTACTGCTGTCCTCGAGGTGGAATTGCCTCCAAATGTTGACAAGATGAAGAGAAGGAGCAGCATGGATGCTCAGCGCTCAGGGCCACCATCTGAGGACACCCAGACAGACAGCAGCCTGACAGGGTCCACCATGTCCCTCTGTCTCATTGGTTCCAACGCCGGTACTAAGGAGGCTCCCAGGCTTAAGGACAAGAAAACGGCTTTGGCCAGTGTGGGGTTACTCCCCAATGAGCTGGCACGAACTAGGCATAGATTCTCTTTTGACGGTGGGGATTACTCCATATTTCAGAGTCATAGTTATCCGCGGAGAGCGAGGACAAGGTGGCACAGGTCCACCAACCAGCTCAACATGGAATCATCGCCGCTTGCCAACAGGAGAGTTACATTCAGCAGCACTGAGTGGATGCTTGAGAGCACGGTCTGAGGAAAGCAGTGTAGCAACAGTAAAAAAAAAAAAAAAAGAAACAAACGTACATGTAAAAAACCAGAGAAAAACATCCACATGCCATACAGCACAATGATTAAAAACAAGCACATTTACGTACTCATGCTGACTTTCTGTGAGCTGCTGGAGAAGAACAGTATTCTGTCATCCTGCTTCCCCATTGTGATCCCAGAGAGGGTTAATTGGGCCATGTCTCTTCTTTTTTGCAGCGGTGCCTTATTCTTTAAATGTATGAATGGGGGATGCTGCTCACCGTAGTCACGAACCTTCCTCTCGGTCATCGCCTCCCACTCTGATGACGGTGGGAAGTGTTGTTTTGGATTTTCGGTTTTCACTGTTTTCTGTGGCACACCGAGAGGGGGGGGTTGGCATTTGGATGTGACTGTTTAATTGTTAAAAAAAATATATATACATAATAACAACAAAAAATAAATAAAACAAAACAAACAAAAAAAAATCATCAAGCAGTAACTTGTTAAGTGAACAGCCAGGTACCCTATTATGTCAATCATGTTTTTTTGTTTTTTTTTTGATGAAAAATAAAAAACAAAAACTTTTGCACAGAAGACACGAGATACAAGGACAAGTATCAACACCAGTCTATACAATATTAATAACAAAGAAAAAGCAGAGTTTTTCAACTGATGATTTCTAATGTTGATTTCATAAGGGTCAGCATGAAAATCCGCCATGGACAGTCAGACTGTGCGATGTTGAATAGGTATTGTTCCAGACGTGACTGTATATTCATTGGTACTGTATCTGGCTGGTCTAGATAAAAGACGACAAGCAAACAAACAAGAAAGACATATATAAGTATATTAAAACATTGGTGTATGTGTACTAACTATGTAAAGTAAATAAGTCATTTGTCACATGACTTTTTACAGAGCATTTGGGTGTTGGCTGCAAGTTTTTACATTAAAAACCTGTGTCATCACACCTCTCAATATTTAGTATGTCCAAGTTTGAACCATTTATCCCCTCATGAAGGGTATTAAATTTTTTTGTGTGGGTTAACTGTATCAGTGGTGCTTGCTTTTTTTTCTTTTTTTTTTATCTTGGCTCCTCCAGTGCAAACTCTAGCAAAGAGAGGGGGGACACAAGAGAGGGACTCAAATCGAAATGATAAATATTTGATTCCTATGCTCTATTTTTGAGGCTTAAGTGAAAGCATCACAGCACCAATGGAGTGGAGTGTGATGTGTGATGGCGAGGGACAGGCCAATTGGACGTGGTGCTGAATCCAAATGAAGTCAGCTGCTATTACACTATGATGTAAGGGTTGACTTCACCACAAGGGGGAAACAAAGCTTTCCATTGCCTCTAAGGCGCTTTCCATGACAATCCATAAATATAAATCAGAATTAGCAGAAACTGCATGCATCATGGAACTCTGAAGGTTTATAGGGAAAACTGTTTATAAGATTTAGCCCAAAGCAATTACGCAGATATGTCAATATAATTAATGACATTATGTGCGACTAAATTATAATTACAAACCCAAATTAATTTGATTTAGAATAATAAATTACAATTTTACATAAGATTATATTATTCAAAGCATAAGTTTGCAAACACTCATCATTATCATTAAATCTTATCCTTATTGCATTATACACATTATTATCAAAATATTTGTACCAATCTTATTCAATGGAAAACTGATCAAATCACTTACAATTTCAAGGACTTCGATAACAAGAGTTGACCCCACAAGTTTAATGTAGGTACACAACCAAATGGTACTTGGTTACTGTTGCATTGAGAGTTGTTGTGCGGAAAAAAAACTGGCTGGTCAGCAAATATAGAAAGTTGATTGTCTTCCACACCCTGCCTTCTCGATTCAGATTGGCCAACCGCCTCAGCCTTTCAGACAGGGAAAAGAAAAATGGTGTTTAACTTTTACACAAATTGTGTCAAATTTAACAAATACGTAATAAGAATTAAATATCAAGCAAACCTACTGTCAAATAATCTAACTCCTCTCTCCCCAGGCTCTCACTTCCTATAAAACAATGTGTTGCTCTTTAGCTGCAACACAAGATTGCTTCCACAAAGAATACATTTATATGCTAACCAAACGTTTTAGCAGGACTCTGAATTTAGACAGAACGCTCATTAGTTTGAGTAAAACTGCTTCTTAACAGTTACCTGCCCTGGTGTACAATGTACCATAAATAAAGAATTTTTGTAGCCACCAATAATACTCAGGAATACCTTAGGCTGGATTTTTCTGAATTCCTGGGATCGTCAAGACTGGTTGGTTTCTTTCCATCCTCCAGGTTTAAGCGTACTCCATCAATATTTTTTGGTGGAAATCCTGTCAGGACTGAAACACCAGTGAAACAAGGCATGGAGCAAGAGTATCAATCAAGAAAGAGGCATTTGCATCAAAGTAAATACGTTGAAACTTTAAACCTTCAAATGCCCAAAAAGGCTCTTGAAAGTTTGTACACCCCTGTGAAATTGCCAGGATTTTGTGATCTAAAGAAATTACACCAGGATAAATTATATCACCATGTAGCCTAAAGGCAAAAACATCTATTTGAAGAAAGGAAAAAAAACTCAATGGGTGCAATTATTTGAATACTTATGTTTGCACTTATACATTTCAGAAACTACTCTCCATTCTTTCATTAGCTTTGGTAAAATGTCCAGTTTAGTAATGTGTTTGTTGTTCCTTATGCTCTCAAGTTATTAATAACAATCTTCCCTGTGGCATAGTGTGTATAGCATACTTTCGATTGTTTTTCTTATTATAATTATCCCTTTGCATGATAAGATCATTTAGATCCATTGTAGTAACATTCAGTTTAAACGATGCAAATGAGCAAATAACCAGGGAAATCTTCCTATGCATCGTGTCGATTTTTCATGGTTTATCACACTCTTTGTAATCAGTGGAAAGTATGTAACAGAAAAACTTGAGTAGAAAACTTCTTCAACAAAGTGTTTAACTATATGCATATCTTTACTAGAACATTGATTTAGGCTCTTAGTTTCTATTTTCAACTTCTATGATAATCCTTTTTTCTTTAGTTGTAGAATATGCACATTATATCAAAAGTGGAAATAGCTATACAATGGTGTATTGCAATGGTTAGTTTTCAAGAGGAATTTGAATAATTTTGAAAGCCACTGTGTTTTTACATGAAGTAAGTTTGATACAACTGAATCTTTTAACAGGACACACATTTCTAATGGTTTGGGAAAGATTAAAGCCGACTAAGCTTCTGGAAAGCCCTGACCTGCAGCATACTAGAGTATACTGGATATAATTTGAGGGCTAAGCCTAAAAAACTAATAAGTGTTAGGGTTTCACATTTAAATGGATTCCACAAATTCCGTTAGGAAGAGCAGCTTTTTGCCGCTGGCAGGCAGAATTGTGGCGGTTTATGGCTACAAAAAGTCTGTAGGCTCCTTGCTACTTTCTAAGGAATATTTATGTGTGGATTAAAGAAAATCACATGTCAAATATATGCATTCATATATATATATATATATATATATATATATATATATATATATATATATATATATATATATATCCCCTACTCACAAAAAGTTAGCCATTGCAATGCTTCAAACAGGACGTTCTCAGACAGACGTGGCCACTGAGCTCAGAGTGTCATCAGCAGGTTGCAACAGAGATACAGAGAGACTGGAAGAGTTACAGAAAGGCGTAGAAGTGGACGTCCTTTGGCCATAACCTATGCTGATGACCGCCACATTGTGAACAATGCCCGGGTGATGAATGCCACTCAACTCCAGACACGTTTAAGGGAGGTGAGAAGCACCCAAGTGTCACGTCAGACCATTCGAAACCGTTTACATCAGCGTGGTCTGCGTGCTAGACGACCTGCAAGGGTACCTGACCACACCAGCAGGCACAGGCGTCATCGTCTTGCATGGGCCAGGGAGCATTTACGCTGGACGAGGGACCAGTGGGCCTCAGTGCTGTTCTCTCATGAAAGTCGATTCACGTTGAGCAGAGATGATGGCCGCCAACGATGTTGGAAACGTCAAAGAGAGCGCTATGTATCAGCCACTGTTGTCACCAGACGAGCTTTTGGTGGTGGCGGTGTCACAGTGTGGGCAGGTGTGTCCAGTCTGTATAGAAGTGCCCTACACTTTTTGAATGGTACAGTGACAAGCCCATACTACCTGAATAACATCATTAATCCAGTGATTTTGCCCCTACATGGACAACACAGGCCTAATTTCATCTTCATGGACGACAATGCTCCAGCTCATCGGAGTCGCATCATTAGGGAACGACTGTTGGAAACTGGTGTACCTCAAATGGAATGGCCTGCACTTTCTCCAGACCTGAATCCCATTTAAAACCTGTGGGATCAACTGAGTCGCTTTGTAGAGGCTTGAAACTCCGCACCCTAAAACCTCAATGACCTGAGGGCTGCCCTTCAAGAAGAGTGGAATGCCCTGCCTCAGCAGACAATAACTCGACTTGGGAACAGCATGAGACGCCGTTGTCAAGCTGTAATTGATGCTCAAGGGCACATGACGAGTTATTGAGATGTTGACATCTTTTGTTGGGGTGTACACACCATTGTTGTTAACTTTTGTTTCAACAAATTGTTTGAGCTATTGTAGTTGCTCCTGACTATGTTTAGCAGTGCTTTTTTTAGTGTATAGGTTTCTGCAATCAAGGATAGATGATTAAAAATCTGAACATGACAGTGACAAATAGTATAATTTTTGTTTGCTATAGCAAAATGCCCTTCACCCCTAAGACTGAAGCTGATTAGCACAGATGAAGATAAAAAGAAAACATGCTGCTTGGAGAGCAGAGAAATAAAATATGTCACAGAAAGCTGGTGCAGGTTTTTTGGGCAATTTCGAGTGTCCTATTTACATCCACAGTGATTTAGTAGATTAACTCTAAGAACCGGGTCATGTTTCATCTTCCCTCATCACATGAGGACAGTTTTCATCCTGATGATTTGAATTTTAAGTGGCCCTTATTTTTCCATTCTGAATTACAAAAAGGCATAAACTTCTGGAATGGTGTGCTTTGGCTGTCAGTTTCTGGTCCGCTTACTTTGCAAATTCGGTCCATCTTGGTATTGACTTACTGACAGCGAAAAGTTGGAAAGTGTGCACTAGACTGTTCTACCAGCTGGGGAAGTATTTCTGTCTGTTCCGATCTGTAACCATTATTCAACACCAAATCTGCTTAGGTAAGAAGACGCAGAGATCTCACCCCTTCTGAAAAAGTGGGTTGGACAGCTAAACCAGTGGATAGCAGGGTTAGAGCTAAGTGTTTCATCAGCAGTTCTGAGTGGCTGTGGGAGAAAAGGTGACTGGACTCAGTGAAAAGGTAATTATTTCTTTTTCACTCAAGAACCAATTTTATGTGTAGTGCATACGGATCTGGGTATGAAAACCCCCGTCTGGAGATGGTTTAGTACATGTGAAATTCAAGTATTGTCTGTCTCAACCATTCTATCTATAAGATCATTAGTCAACAGACAAAAATACGTTTTTAAAGAGTAAAATCATCTCCCTCTTATCCTTTATTTAGACCTAAATATGTTTTGACATTTTTGCAGTCTTACTTCGTTAAAACCAATTACATATGTCTAAAACTACAGGCAAATATCCCAGAAGGCACAAAAAAATTGACATATATACTGTGAAGCATGGTGATGGCAGCATCATGCTATGGGGATGCTTTTCAGCATCAAGCCCTGGAAGGCTACCAGAAGTAGAAATTAAAATCAATATAGCAAAACACGGAAATCCTGAAGGACAATTTGTCTTAAAATTGCCAGAGAGCTACGGATTTAAAGAAGATTTATTTTTCACCAAGAAAACAACCCTGAGCATCCATCTGAAGCTAAATGGTTTGAAGACAACAAAGTGAATGTCCTGGGCTGGCCGAGTCAAAGCTCAGACCTTTATCTATTAGAGGACTGAAAATGCTGTTCTTCGTGCAACCTGACAGAGCTTGAACAGTTTCGAAAGGAAGAATGGGGTTAATGGGGTTAAACAGCAGAATCCAGATGTTCAAGCCTGATTCAGACCTGTCCACACAAACTCAGGGCTGGAACTGCAACCAAAAGTCCACCTACTGTTAACTGACTTAAAGTGAATGAATATTTGCACAAACACTTATTTTGTGTTAAATAATTGATGTGCTGCACATTGGTGCAGTTGGTAGCACTGTTGCCATGCAGCAAGAAGGCTCTGGGTTCAATTCCACCTTGGGTCTTGGATCTTTCTGTAAGGAGTTTGTATGTTCTCCCTGTGCATGCGTGGGTTCTCTCTGGGTACTCAGGGTTCCTCCAGCAGTCCAAAAATGTGACTGTTAGGCTGTTTGGGCACTCTAAATAGTTCTTAGGCGTGAGCGTATGTATGAGTTATTGTTAGAAGCAGTTAAATACTGATCAGGTTTTTTATAGTTGCATTTAGCGCTGTCTCGTTTACCGAGGAGGAAGTAATCATGTTTGGGATAAAGTATGGCAAAATGTTCTAGTTTTAATAGAAGTTTTTGTTTGTAAAGAGCTTTATGAAGTCATTGCTGCTGAGGGCTGGGGGAAACGGATGGCTCAATTGTGTAAGTTTGGCAACTGTATTAAAATGAAACATACTCTTCTTATTCTCCTCTACGAAACGTGAAAATAGGCCTTTCTATATTGGCAAATGGTCTTTTTATAAAACAGTATATATGCAATTTTTCCAGGTAACATAAGCCTCCCTCAGATGTGTGGAACGTCAATTCCCTGGCCGGCTCTGAATTAATCTACCTTCCTGTACGGCATCATAAAAAACAATGCATTCTGTGACTGAGGTGAGATTGTCAGGAGATGTTTGATCCATAAAACCTTTTGGATATGAAATTGCCTCGCATTTTTTTCCCAACTTTACATTTCAAAAGAATTACAAGATGTGTTATCAAGGACCTGTCACGGTGTTATTCTGGGCGGTTATAACAAAGCGTTTGGAAGTTTGAAGCACTTATTAAGACATTTTCTTAAAGAGATCAACAGGAAATAATGCTTTTCTTCACATTTGCATTTGTATATGTTCAGGAATCGAGTTATTACATCGGAGCTTACCTTTTCTGCACAACGTGACGTTGTTTTCTACATTTAGGTTGCACTCAACAATTTCGAATTCCAATTTATGTCATTCTATCACACAACTCTGACATTTCTGTTTCGCTACTAAATGCACTGGTATTTGCAAAGTTAAATAATCTCACATTTATTAAAAATCACTGGCATTTTGTATCAGAAATAGGGTTTTAGTTATAAGCCCAGCTATGCAGTGACTCACATTTTGATGTAATAAAATAGTTTAGAGGTAATCCTTCTACAAGGTCTTTGCATCTGATTTTAATATTTTAGATCTTGTTAAACATCGTTATCTGGGATAAGAAGAGAGCACTACCAGTGCTCCAAAAGGTTCTCTCATTTGCCTTCTGTTGTTCATGACACACAGCATCTCCTTCCTCTGGGGACCATCTTCGCTTAAATGCCATCAACTGCACCATGCCTCCCTCTCTGGATTAAATCCTTTTTTTCTGTAAGATTCCTCAAAATAAACCAGGACCATCTATTTCAAAGCCAAATGTTTTTTTTCTTTTATACTGTTTATTCCACTTTCTTTATCACTTTGTGAAAATAACCTAGAAGTCGTGTTAGACACCATTTACCTCCACCTATAAAATATAAATCAGCACCACTGCGTTGTTGATCCCTGATATTTCCTATAACTACCGTGGAAGGTAAAACCCTCAGACATTTTGCACTTTATTTATCAGTCATACCTAAAACTAACTCCATTAAACTCTTTAAATCCGATTTTATTTCCCATCTATTTAGGATTACACACCACCTGTTTTAGATCCATTCTTACTATTTTTTTTTTCCTTTGCATTTAAGCTTTTTTTTAAAATAAAATTTAATTCTTGTGTTTTGTAGACCTACCCGTTTTCCCAAAAGTAAAAAAAACTAAAAAAACTAATATTGATATTATACTTTTTTCCGGAGGTGGAAAAATTTTTGAACATTTATTAGGGATCAGTTTTACTAATATTCCTGAACTTTATAGAGAAATGAAAACCATATGGAAAAAATATATTTTAATATATTTTTAAACATGGCAATATTTCAGCAAGAAATGTATAAAATTTAAAAACGTAAAAACAAAAAATCTTGTAAAAAAAAAAAAACTAAAACAAAAACATGTCAAATTTAGCAAAATTGAAAATGTTCTTTTTCTCTTAAATCTCAAAACCAGGACTGAAGTCTGAGGCGAAACAGGAGTTCATGGATTAATGCGGCTGCGTCTTGCAGGATTCCTGATGCGGTAGGTGGAGGAAACCACTCCATTGGTTTTTTTTCACGCAGGCTGCTGGGTGTGCCGAAGAGGAGATGAGATGCTTATCCTCAGAGCGAGCACAGACAGGACCAACAGCACAAGTTTGTTGATGCAAAACAGAAACAATGCAGCACCGCAGTGAAGACCTCCCTTATGAGCTCAGCCGCAACAATAACCTAATGTAGTTTCTCTAGTCATTAGCTGTACGTCTGTTGTTATCAGGTTGTCTCAGTCTGCAGAACTATCATCGGAGCTTCCCTCGCCTGCTGCTTTCCAGTGTTTCCTCCTCTTCTTTTTGAAGTGCAATTCCGAGTGCGAGTCCCGCTTCCGCTTTTTGCGACCATTAGTCCGTCTTTCTTCTTTTCCTTCGCTACCACTTCCTCCTGAGCTGCTGTCCTCATCTCTTCCTCTGGCTTTCACGTTTTTCTTGTTTTTGTGTCTACTTTTGGTTCTTTTTTTTTTACTTTTCTTGTCTTTTGTGTCACTCCTGTCATCTGAACCGCTATCATCGTTTGAAGACTTGCCTTTTTTCCTCTTTCCCTCCTCGGTCTTCTTCTTTTTCTTCTTTCGAGAGGATTTCTTGGATTGCTTTGACAGGCATGCTTCTGTGTCACACTTGGATTTCTTCATTTTGCGGTGCCCAGTCTTTTTTTTGGTTAAACCTTTGTCACTGTAAAAGAAAAAAAATGTAACTTTCACTTTAACATGTCTTATAATTTATTAGCTGCTTTTAGCACAAATGTAACTGTAAGCTAAATAAACAATGTTCTCATGCTTTAATAACACCTTGTGTTCAGTCAAACCTATTTAGGAATTGTTTTTAATGGATTTAAGACCTAATTATTCCTCCTGCTACTAAAGAAGTCCAACAAACTTGTAAATAGAGTCTTAAAAAAGTTGTTTTGGTATTGATGGACAGATTTAATGTAAAAATATGGAACAAATACAGTATATTTTTTTAAGCTTGTCATATCTGGGTGACATATAAGCCTATTAATAGTTAGGAATAGTATTCAGTAGCAAGTATCACAGTGTTTAATGTACCAACTAAAACAACATTTTATAATCAGTTTATAATCTGTTTTTATATCACACTGCTTTGTTTTGGCTTACCTGTCATTGTCAAACTCTTCAGGATAAAGCTCCTTAAACCCACTATGACCCCATCTGTGAAGTGTTAACACAGCGTTATATTAAATATCGGTTAACATTTTACCGTCTCTAAAAAAACATACAGGCAACCAAAATTAAGTGGAAAAAAAAAAAAAGCTACAAAGTCTACCTGTCTGGATCGCTGGCCTCAAATTCATAGAGTTTGCGCGTCCAGTACCGAGCCTCTCTGTCGTCGTGCTCAGACACTCGCTCCCTGCCAGCGCTCGATTTTCCGGATTCATCAGGCACTCGATCGCAGTGCATGCTTCCTCTGGAACACAGCCCATATTTTATTTATTTTTTTGTTTTTATGAGACCTCCAAAAATATAAGTTTTTATAGATGGATAGCCAACCTGGGTAAGACTCAAATAAATGTTCAACCTGGGTATGAACCCTATATACCCTGACAAACATGGATCTATATTACGGCCTTCCTTTGGGTGGCTGAAATTAAAGCTGAGATATTTACTGCTCATACCTCATAATGTCTGTGTTTGGCAAATGTTTGTGGTCTGACTTCCGGGTCTCCCAGCCTCGCATCTTCCACATCTCCAGCTCCTCTTGGATCTGCAGTGGGTCAACAACAAAATGTAAACAGGAGACTAAACAGACACACGTTCATGCACATTCCCTGTGGACTGTTTACTAAGCATTTATATACAAAGCTTTTCCAGTACCAGCGATTTATTGATGAAAAAAAAAAAGAAAGACTTCAATTATTGTGCCTAAAATTAAAATTTTAATACAAAATACACGAGCTTAGATTCATTTAATGTTACAATTAAAGGTAATGCTTTTCAGATGTCTGAAGAAGAACTCAAAGACGCTGTCCAGGGGGGACACTACAGCGGCTGGGATATATTTAAAGAAATATTTTAGCCTCTTACCTGCTGACTGTGTGCAGAATTATGCATTGAACTATTTTTGTTTGATTTACAAAAAGTAAAGCCTGTAAAAATTTAACTCACAATAATGTAACATGATGTTGTAGAGATGGTTGTAAGGGATTGGGAATAAAATGTTCAATAGTCCGGCTTTAATTGTAACAGGTAATATATACAATCTATCTTTAAACTCTGCTACCTAAAATAATACATAACTTAATGAATCACTGTTGTGTAGCGGCAGGCTGTAATTTTGCTCAGCTGAAGGGGGGGCGGGGGGTGCCAGGTGAAACCAATAGGCACAGCTGCTGCGCATTGTCTAAGCAGCTTCTCTTATCATATGCAGTTGCATGCTGGGAAATGAGAGCCTGTCAGAACCAGCCACACAGGAGCCCTATCCGCCTGCCAGCCTGCACCAAATTACATCTGAGAGTGTTTTCTTTTTATATCAGCTGTTGTGTGCACTCCACTGTGCTGGGAAAACTCGAGAATGAAGTGGGATTTGATGAGTCTCTGTTGGGAGCTACTTAGCTTTAAAGGCAAAGGTTTTTCTGCACGTTGAAAAATAACTGTATTAAATCCTGACCTTTTACTGTATTCTTTCTACATCAGGGTTACAACATCGGTTTTACATAGCCTGTATGTATTTAACTTGGATTGGACACGTGCATCACGTTGGAGCTTGATAAACTTCTTTACATCACAACCACAATCAGATGTATGTATTGTTGTTGCGTTTTATGTGACAGGCCCATACAATAGAGCAAATGGATAAATATATATATATACATCAAAGTTTACATGTGGTGTAATCTAATTGAACAGCTTTAACATATCTGTTGTTTTCCGTTCTGGCCAACAACAAAAGGGACTTTGTATGTCTCTCCTTCAACATTTTACTTCTACTGATAATTTTTCATAAAGGATAGGTTCATGAAGTGCATCACTAGTACCATCAGCGGTTTCTCCTGATCAAGCTGGGGATTTTTTTAAGCTCCTCCATGAATGACAGATCATTTTGGCCAGATCTGTCATACCTGTGCCTTTCTCGGCATGCAGGGAGGTTCTACAGGGTTCTGGTAATGTCTTGCTCATTTGTCTAAGGTGTTTAAATGCAGGGATCATATTAAAGTTTCCAGGACAACAGGAGTACAGTGTGACATGCTTGATTTGTTGGTGATAGCTTTTAACACCCCTGCCTGGACTTCAGCAGAAACATTAGTATTGAGACTTTCTCTTTTGTCTGATCTGTGACAACAGTTGTGTTTAACACAGCAAAATTACTTTGTCATAACTTCATGTTTTAATCAGAATAAGATAACATATTACAGTCCTGAATCTGATTCAAGTTTTATATTTATATGAAGAGACTACGTATAGATCTCCCACTCCTTTTCATGCACCTCAACAATAAGCCAGATGGGAATGTAGCACTACCTTCCAGTTAGATCACTAACTTCAAAGAACATTTTGTGAAGAAAAATAAATATTTCATTCAGTCTCCTGCTGTTTTAATACACATCAACCCCAATGTGTCAACTCCTTACTTTACAAAGTGTTAGATCCATCTAACTGTGATCTTCGTGTTGACAGGTAATAACATAGTACTTATAGATATATAGATGTATATAGTTTTTTTTTGTTTTGTTTTTCTTTTTACCTGGATGTTGTTTACACTCATATTTCATAAAGCTAAGGAGAAATGGGACTGAATATATCTCTGCCCTGGAGGATGATGCATACATGAAAGCAGGTTTGGCTGAGCTGGTTGCTTCCTCACACGCACCTTGTTGTGAGCGTCTGTGTGTCGAATTACGTTCCTCAGCAACGT
>JAVLVB010000318.1:2521381-2534129 GCA_032876305.1 Orestias chungarensis | reverse complement strand
ACACACACACACACACACACACACACACACACACACACACACACACACACACACACACACACACACACACACACACACACACTTCATCAACAAGTACTCGAACGGATCACTGGTGTTAGCTCTGCTTCTTAGCTAACACTGCGGACTTTTAACGAGTTCACAGGTTTTTCAGCCGAATGCTATATGTTGGCCACATTTATCCACGAAGTAACAAAACTTCGCGCGTGTACCATGTACAAAATGTACCTTTCAGAAGCCAGCAGTATCCGGGGAGGAAGAAAACACAGCTTTAAGTCTTCACTTCCGCTGCGTCAGTCAACGTCCAAGGCAAACTGAATGCTGATTGGACGACATGTCTCTCGTCGATGGGGGGCGGTACAAGTTTAAAAAGATGTATGGCAAGCAGTTGTACTAGTTAATTGTTGGGGCGCCTTCTAGTAAATTAGTGCCTTTAATAGTGGATATCCAGGCATCTTTGAGCTGTACATTAACCCCTAAACGGTCTTAATATAACCTATGGCTGCTGGTGGTATTTGTTGTTTTTATATATAATAACTTAATCAAAAGATCTAGGAATCTGATATCAGAATCTTAAAATGACTTCCTGCTCTCTGGGGTGTAAATATGATTTGGCGTTAATATTAAAATTCTTTGTGCATAAATGCTAAAAGAAAAATTTATTCCCTTATGGAGTATATTTAAACAGGAATTCCATCTTCTGAATCTTTCATTGGACAAAGTGGAAAAAACCAAAAGTGAAAAATCAGTCATATCACCTCTGTAGAGTAACTCTCTCTGAATGTATAAATGAACATAGATATTTTAGTGATTTATATATATATATATATATATATATATATATATATATATATGTGATATATAAGTAAACCAGAGCTACCTTGAAAACATTACCTGAATCTGCTATTAGAGCAATAATTAAACACCTGAACTTCCAAAAATTAAGTAAAACGGAGATGTTGCTATGCAAGCATAAAGTTTGTAGGAGGTAAGGGTTGAAAAATAAATTCAAAGCTCACCGTTGGAGACATGGAGGAAAGTGGGACATCTTGATGTAAGTCTCCAAAACAACAATTTGGTTTTGATTATGTTGAGGAGGTATGAAACTAAATAGCCTTTTGTGTCTAAAATTTACAAATATAAATATGCGTTTTGCTATTTGCTGTAGAACTTTAGGTAGTGTAATGTGTAGTTTGGTCAAATATGACTAAAGATATACATTATTTACTTTTTGCACATTTACAGGTAGTGTAAGCTTCAAGCAAAAAACGAATACATAAAAAATAGTTTCATGCCATAATTATTATATTTTTCAAATGAAATCATGACACATTAAAAGGAAAACTAATTTGGGAAAAAATAAAATAAAATAAAATTCTCATGTACCCAAGCAGCACCTTTCAAACTCGTTATCAGTTGTTTTTTCAGTAAAATTGTTATTTTAATCGTATGACAACATCAACACAGCAATAGTTTACCAGAGAAACTACAGACCTAATTCCATAGAAATAGTACCCATCAGACCTAAATCATATAATTAAACAATGATGTTTTCTAATATAAAAGAATACTTGATACTTAAATTGTTGAAGAGCTTTCTTTCAGTCTATATGCCTAAAATAGAGAATATCAACCACACTCTTTGAAATATGGTGTCCTCTGAAGAATAGATCAGAAAATTTACCGTCATTAAATCTCTAAGAAGGTTAACGAACAAACATTAGGTGATAGGCATCTTGGTCACCGGATCTAAATCCAATTAAAATCCTGTTGGCTGAGCTGAAGAGAAGAAAGTAAGCAAATGAGAAATTATACAAATTGTGGAAAGAGGAATTGTCAGGAGTTATTCTATCTACATGCTGTAAACTTGTAAAATGTTTTTAAATATCGCAGCATTGTTTTTGTAAAACAAGTAAAGTTAAAAATAAAAAAAGTAGATTGTGCAGCATTATGAGAAGTGTAAAAACCCAGTAACGCTAGAAGAAGAAAGCAGGACAATTAGGAATGTACAAATCCAGAAAAAAAAAGACGACAAAGACTTCTTTACAAGAATTTAGCAGCGAAAGTTACATACAACTTAAAAGTTATGGGGATCCACTTATTACACTAGTTTTCCTCTTATAAAACAAACTCCACACATTTCTGGTCAAACACACCTAAAATGCAACAACTGCATAAAGCGATTCAGAAAATGAACAAATGCTGCGGAGTGTTACAGAAAGCAGTGAATGAAAAATGACCTGGCTAAATTTACCCTCTTACTGAGAACCTGCGAGCCTTGTCAACGAAAAATATTTGAGTAGAGAGTAGATAATAATCCTTTTTTTTGTTGTAGATACGACTACTCTGTGAAGGCCTACAAAGTTTGTTAGAGAGAATTATAACAAAAAAAAATCCAATATAAGCCCTGTTAGCCATCTACAGGACACAACGAAGTCCTTGAAGAATATACCAAGGTCAACTTGGACTAAAACTTACCTTTTTAGCTTGCATTTGTGCCAGATAACCAACTCACATTCAGACAGTGTAACAATATTCCGTAGGGGAACTTTACTTCATCAGGGATGGGGAATTTGGTCGGAGGTCAAGGGAAGATGGATTGACTTAAAAACAGGGCAACGAAAACCTGTTAGAGGCTGCGAACCACCTGAGATCCCATTAAAACCCGTTGGGCTTTATGAAAGCTTCACTTGTCCATTCTTGACAGAAATGTGACCCAAATGAAAACAAGCTTGCTCTGAAGGAAGGTACTCTTTGTGTAACCTAGTTTTACTAAATCCCTGCCCTCCGTGTGATCCAACCTAACACTACACGAGGTGGGCTCTGTCTGATGCTCAGACCTTGTTTGACATGTCATATTGTAATGTAGATCAGTCAGGATAATTCATTTACAGAGAAGACACAAACAAGATGGATTACCTTGTGTAAACCAGTTAGCTTCAGTTAATTCAGCCTGTCATGGCTGTGATTCAAGGCGTTTAGAAGTCACAAAACAATGGACTTAATTACGTTGCAACCTGCTCAGAGCGTTTATGGTAAGTAGTTACATGATAGTTCAGTTTTTGAGTGAAATGTGTTTGTATCTTATTAAGTTTTGTTGAGTGGTAGTGATAAAAGCAAAGCCTTGATTTTTTTTTTCTTTTTGTCCTGCTTGTTGGTTCGAAGACAACACCTCATACTGTTGTTACATTACCTGCACCAAAAGCCTTCTACCCTATTGGTGGAGCAATAAGCATAGCATTTTCCAAATCTGTCAGAAAGTATCGCATACATGTTTATGATGGGTGTAAATACATTTCTGAGCTGGAGTCTAGTTTTTCTTTTTTAGAAAATTATACTTTGATAAAACCTAAATTAATTTTAAACATGCTGTGTCTATATTACTATAGTAATGATAACCACTTTAAACCTAATCAAAATGTAGATAATTTTGGTCTAGATGTGTGTGAACATGTAGTTTATTTTTATTTTTGTATTTTGTTTTTACTATAATAACAATTTTTAATAAATATTTAATTTACTTAAATGCACAGCCATTCACCTTGAACGCCATTCAAATTTTCAAACTGATTTATAAAAGTAAAGTAATGAAGATACTTCGAAGCCTGTGTTTTCCCTTTTACAGTGACTTTAAATATTAAATCTTTCTTCCCCCAATGGAGTTGACAAATATGAATGGGACAGCCAGGGACAAACACCTTATCAGAGGTGCTACATGCATATTTGTTTGAAGGTCACAAAAATGAAAAAGCCTTGATAGCTTGTGTTTCATAGCAGGCACAGTAATAATTTGCAATCAGAATTCCTTGTGAGTGGACAAACAATCTGCTCTATTTTAGCAACTCATTTGATTTACAAATTGTCTGCCAGCTTGTTCTCCCTGTGGCAAACAGGCTTTCTTCTCCTCCACTGGCGCCCCAAAACCTGGAATGACTTTCCATCCACATTTTGAGCGGCAAAGTCAATGCTTATATATCAGCCATACATGAGTCCCGAAAAAATAAATACCATGTTACCCCTCCAAGATAAGCAAAACATTGACAGACTTTGCTGCTCGTCTGACCCAGCGCGAGGCATTTTAGCATAAAATACATCCCCCAAAGAAATATTTGTGCTTTTGTCGTCTGTGACAGGCACACTCCTGCCTCTGCTGTTCTCAGCGTAAAGATCAATTGCTGCATCAGTCTGCCGCGCTACATACATATTCATGGTTCTGCAGCATAGTAGGCCATTGAGGCATGTGTTGATGGTGCTTATACGGAATTTAAGACTGTCATTTGGCTCTGGACACAATTGTCAGCTGCCACATAAAGAGCTGCTTCACAGTTTAGTTGATGACACCAGCAACATTTTTAACAACTTAATGATAGTGTTCCCATTTTCCAAAAGCCTCTTGGAGGGGCGATTAACATAAGAAGCGCATGCATATGGGAGGGTCCTTCATTTCTGTGAACCATCACAGATGTTTTGAGTGAGACACTTTTGATTTTTAGGGTTTTGGTTTGCAATCAGAGCTCCTTGTTTTTTGACGTGAGTGGGAGGAGCTGTAATTGTAGGTTCTGATCTATAGGCTAAACAAAATTGTTTCTTCAACTAACGCCCATCTTCTGCTGACTTTGTAAATATGTTATTACCTTATCATATGTCAAGGCTTGAGTGCCAAGGGACTCTGGGTTTCCATTTCCTGTTTTTTTGTGGCCACTTAAAAGTGGGGGTGGATGGTCAGAAGAGTCTACACATTTTATAATGGCCAAACAAGCTTGTATCTGTATTCTGCTTGCATTTTTTTTTTTTTTGGCGTTCGAGGGATTTCCTTTTCAAAGGTTTTCCACTCTTTCCACAAACTGTCAGCAGGAGTGGTTCAAAAGCAGTTCAATCAGTATCGTTCCTCCTAAGAGCCAATTTCCTCATTGCTTCTTTGTGAATCCTAGTATTTCTCTTTACTTCCTCACAACCTTTTTTTAGATTTCTTGTTGCTCCCATGTGCCAGTAAAACTGGAACTAACTCACCATTTTTTTTTGCTCAACCCAGGTTGAATCTCCACGTCTCAAGAACCATCAGATCTCTCTATGAACTTCTTTGGTCTCAAGCTCCCCACGCTGGTCTCCACTCTGCCCACTCCAACACCTCAGGAAATCCCATCGGCACCCGCCTCTGGACAACCATCACCGCCGGATACCTCAGACCCCTTCAGCCTGCTCGCCTCTCCCTGGCGGTTCCTCCACCTGTGAAAAGTAAGACTAAATCTATCACATTCTCTCCGCCCCATAGACTTTATACTCACCTGTCCTGTCACCTCCATCCACTGCTCCTGGTTCCGAATGCTGATTTTCCAAGTTCCAGTATCCAGACGCCAGTTCTTCACTCATTCAACTAAACATTATTTATCTGATTACTGTTCTCCTAATTTTCGTGTGTATGTGGGTCAAAAAGGGTAACAGGTAACAACTTAATTTTAAAACATTGTTATGTAAAGCAGGTTCAATTATAAATGATTGAAAATTTAAAAAGAATAGATGGGTCATATATACCGATTAGAAATAGGACAATCTTAATAGAATACCATCACAATTGTATTTCTATTCAATCATTCAACTCAAAAATCAAAACTCTTACAAGTTCTCCATACAAAATTATATATTTTAACCATTTATTTTCAAAACAATGGCTTACTGCTACACTAAAATAAAATTACCAGCCAAGTAAGAATTTTGTCTATGCTGTTTTTACCAGAACTACAGTTCAGTTCGGAAAATTCATTTGTGCATAGTATAAAGTGTGCGATCTGTCATCAACATCATTATGGCAGCCGTACAGTATGCAAAATCATAGAACTCATAGAACACAACGCATAAAATACAGATGCAACTTCTACCATTATGCAGGGTTTCCAATGTGGAACAACATAACACTAAAAAGCATGTGACGGGGGTTCTGTTATGTCTTCACTTTATTGAAATTCATTAATTTCTTCGCAGGTGAACAAAGATGGCAGGTGCAGAATACATAAAAAGGACATCCAAGGCAAGTTTAAAAATCAGACTAACAGCAGTACCTTCAATGTCAGAGTCCATTCCCTTCAGCATGACTTCTCAGGAGTCTAGACACAGACTGACTCCCTGTGGAGCAGAGCCCCGCTTTTAAAGCCACAGGCTCCGCCCACAGAAAGTCCAAACATGACAAAAAAAAACAACTAAGCAATTACTTCTAACTGAAATAAACTCTTAAAGTATTCGAAATAATAATAAAAGTAAATAAATTTGTAATCAAAAATACAATAATCTATTTAATAGAAAACACTCCGTATGTTCCGATGACATCACTATGTCATCATGCGACTCTCTCGGTGCGCAACAATCCGGAAGCAGCCCCACTTGAAAACAGAGCCGGGAAAATGCTTGAGGCTGGAAATAACAGGCTTAGGTCAAATGCTAGACGAAGCAAGAAACCCCCCATGTGTAGCCACGATGAACCACGTCAGCTTAAGCTGCAACAAAAAAAAGTAAATTAGCGGTTCTGCATGTATGTGTGTGTGGGTGTGTGTGTGTGTGTGTGCGTGCTCGCATGCTGATACGGACTCTATAATTAAGCCCCGGCTTGTGACGGCTTCTCCGTCACACCACCCCTCTCCTCTCCTAAGGTTGCTGAAATTCGGCAACCTGGAAATGCCTGCCACTTCATTAAGTCTGCCTCTCCTATGAAAGATGGTAAATTTGTAAGGTTGCAAGGACAAATATCACCTAGTTAAACATTAGTTTACTGTCCTTCATGGTGTTGATCCAGGTCAGGGCACGATGGTCTGTCTCCAAATGAAATTCTCTGCCCAGCAGATAATACTTGAGACTCTCCAGAGCCCATTTTATGGCCAGGCCTTCTTTTTCCACCAGAGAATACCTCACCTACCAAGGTAGCAGCTTGTGGCTCAGGTAGAGTATGGCTTGCTCGTCCCCAGGATCTCCTTGAGCCAGGACAGCTCCTAGACCAACTGTTGATGCATATACCTGGACCAGGAATTTCCTACTGAAATCAGGATTTCGAAGGACAGGAGATGAACATAGATGAGCTTTCAGAGTGTTTAAGGAAGCTTCACATTCCTTGGTCCACACATCCGAATTCTTCTTGTCTTTAGCTGTCAAACTGGTGAGTGGAGATGCAAGTGTGGCAAAATGAGGCACAAACCTTCTATACCAACCAGCTTGTCACAGGAATGACCGCACTTCCTTCTTGGTTCGAGGACAAGGACATTTTTGGATTGCTTCAAATTTGTCCATCTGTGATCGCACCTCTCCTCTTCCCAGCTGGTAACCCAGGTATCTAGTTTCCTGTTGTGCCCAAACACACTTAGATATGTTAAGTGTCAGTCCTGCTCCTCCAATCTTTTCCAACACTCATTAGACCTGCAATGACTAAATGTGAGAAATGCTCCTCCCAGCTATTACTGTAAATGATTACATTATCGAGATAAGCTGAGCTGTAGTCTTCACTTCCTCGCAATATTTTGTCCATTAGCCACTGAAGGTGGCTGGAGCACCATGCAGGCTAAATGGCATAACAGTAAACTGGAAAAGACCAGAAGGGATACGAAATGCTGTGTACTGTCTGCTTGAAGGCTCCAATGGGACCTGCCAGTACCCTTTACACAGGTCAAGGGTGGTAATAAACTTGGCTTTTCCAATCCTTTCCAGCACCTCATCCACCCTTGGCATGGGATAGGCATCAAACTCTGAAACTGCATTAAGCTTTCTAAAATCAATGCAAATCCGCAGTGAGCCATCACTGTGGCTGCACCACTCAGAGTTTGAAGGTTCAATAATACCTGACTTTAGCATGGTCTCGACTTCATCTCGCAGCTGCCCCACTAACTGCTGTGGAACTCTATATGGGCATTGACGAATTGGCTGCTTCTCTTTCAGTCAAATTGCATGCTCAATCAAGGTGGTCCAGCCTTGATGAGGAGAGAAGAGAGGAGATAGTTTATGGAAGATCTGCTGAAGTTGTGAGGCCTGGTGTGAGGTGAGGTGACTGAGATCGGGGGGTTGACTGTTAAGCCATCACTTCAATTCAAGGAACCTCTTCTTCCTCCTCCACTGGCCTCAACAGGCATGATGTTTATGGAGCTGGACATGATGTTTTTTTTCCACTCCTTTAGCAAGTTCACATGGTAAGCCTGTGTAGCTTTCTTTTTGTCAGGATGGTAGACTTCAGAAGTGATGGGTCCTAGCTGTCAGCTGATGGTGTAAAGCCTTTGCCACTTTGCCAAGAGCTTGCTGGTGGATGAAGGCAGGAGAAGCAACACCTTCTGTCCAGGACTGAAGCATCCCAGCTTTTCCTCAGCAGGTCTAGTGGTCCCTGAACATCCCACCCATACAGGAGTTCAAATGGGGAGAACCCGATTGATGCCTGAGGCACCTCACGATGGGGGAAGAGAAGGAATGGTAACCAGCGGTCCCAATCTCTGCCAGTGTCAACCACAAACTTCTGCATCATCCTCTTCAGCGTCTAGTTGAACCTTTCGACCAGTCCACCAATTTGCGAATGGTAAGGCGTCCTCCTGATGGCTGAGATCCCAAGCTGTTTATGAAAGAGTATTAAGAGATTAGAGTTGAAATTAGTTCCCTGGTCTGTCAAAATCTGATCCGGGAATCCATCTCTTGAAAACAGCTGGACCACAGCTCTAACTAATGCAGGAGCAGTAATGGTATGTAGTGGAAAAGCCTCTGGAAATCTGGTGGCATAGTCACATACTACCAGGATGTACTAATGACCATGTCCACTCTTCACTAGGGGTCCAACAATATCCATTGCAACCTCACGAAAGGGAGTGGAGATGACAGGTAGTGGCTGGAGGAGCGCCCAATCTGATTACCGAACGAGACGAGTCTTCTGGCACGTGGGACAAGAAGTACATAATTCATTAATGTCATTATACATGGACGGCCAGTAAAAACATGAGCTGACGCGCAGAAATGTTTTATGACGCCTCAAGTGCCCTGAGCGTGTAATTGTGTGTGCCAAATGCATGACAAGTGCACTACAGCTAGTTGGAACTACAAACCGTTCTTTTTCATTAGAAGCATACAACACACCATCTTTAAACACAAAAGTTTCTCTTCCTCTCCACTTAGCATCAGTTTTTTCCTCCACTCGGTCAAACAAAGGTTGTAAAGACACATCCTGTTTCTGTAAACTAGCAATATTTTTTAGATATTTTCCACATGTCATCTACTGGTAAATCTGTTGACCCATTTCCACTTCACATTAGCTTTTTCTCAAATTTTTTCTGCTTACTGGATTTTTTAGACCTTTTTGGAACCTCAAACAACTTTGGCCTGAGAACAAGTAATCATAGGACAGGAAACATAGCTAACTTTGCCCCACTCAGTTTGTACCTCTCCCAAAAGATGAAATATTCAAGTTTTTCACCACACCAACAGTTAGCAAATATGGTTGATCCTCAATAATGACAGTTACTTCTGCTTTTGGATAAACATGACAATCTCCATGCACACACAAAATCTTAATTTTCTTTTCATAGTTCACACATCCAACAGGTATAAGACTTTTATAAGTGATGAGGAACTACCACTGTCTATTAATGCAGTCACCTGCTGTCCATTCACAGTCACAGTTTTATGAGTTCAGGTTTCAAAGTTTTTGACTCCAGTCTGATTTTCAACTCTAGGAGCACAGCAGGAACCAGTGAACTTAGACTACTTTATTGGACGCAACGAACCCTTGTGGCCTGGTTGCTGACAATAATAGCAAATCAATGTCTTACCATTAGATGGTGGATTCAGAGAACTGATTGTTCCTTTAACCTCCTGGTTTGAGTCTCTGGCATACCGTTGATTTCCAGCAGGTTGAACAGGTCGCGGTACAGGGTTGGAGAAACGTACTGCTCCTCCTTGTCGTGCGTTCATGTACTGAAGAGGCAACTTTGCAGCAGTCAGGCCATCCTTAGGTTCATGTTCCTTCACCCAGGTCCTTACATCGGAGGGTAGAACGCTCAGCAGTTGTTCCTGGATGATGAGCTCCCCAATGTCCTCCTTGGAATGCTGGTCCGAACGGATCCATCGTTGGTAGAGACCTCTAAGGCGTTTCAGTAGGAGTTTCACCAACAGGTGTACTTGTTGCTCTGAACTTCTGTCTGTAAGTCTCTGGTCAGATGTCAAACTTTGTTAACAAAGCAGTCTTCAAGTCCTTGTAGCAGTGAGCATGTTCCTCATCGATGGCAGCATAGGCCTCCAGCGCCTTCCTGGAAAGGAGTGGAATAAGACGGCACAGCCATTCACTCTCTGGTCACCTCCAAGTCTTGGCAATGCGCTCAAACCGCAGGAGATAATTTTCCAGGTCTTCTCCTAATTGATAAGGGGGAATCTTTGGATCAATGGTGTAACTTACTGACTGAGGTTGCTAGCTTTAAAGGTTTTGTCATAAACCCAATCTGCTTTAAGTGCGGCCTTTACCTCATTTACATTGTTACTTATGGTGTCTCTCATCATCCTATTGCCGTTTAGGAGAGTGGGGTGGTTTTTCCTTTGCCACCGTTTTTCCTTTCACTTAACTTTCCATACATAAACTTGCATCAATCTGTGAACCAGCAGCTTCTTTAGCAAATGCTTTTTTGTTGGTTACTCCCCTTGTTGAGGTTATTAATGACAGTTATCCACACAATACAGTTATCCAGCATTACGTGCTCTTTAGCATTTGCATAAAATTGACATTTTTGTTTCTAATTTCATATCAACCAAATTATGTTCTGAACGGAATTATAAGGATGCAAAAACTTGTAGACATCCTTCTCGTTCCATACACTGGTTTTCATTAGACCTGAAATGACTTAAAAAGAATAAAAGATTAAAAAGGAAAAGGAAAAAACAAAACTCCTCCTTCAGAGGTTTGGATTGAAGGAATGAGGGAAGAGAAGGAGAAATGGGGGGAGGAGAGCAAACACAGCCAGACAGCCAGAGCCATGTCAGACATCTCTCATCACTGAAAGAAGGAAGAACTGATCTCAAAGCCAGTGCAGCCAAGCTGAAGACAAACAGAAAGAGGAGAGAGGGGAGAAATGCAAAAAAAGAGAGAATAGGAGTGAAAGAAGTGCACAAGGAACAAACACAGGCTGTGTCTGAGAAAGGGAGCTGGTGAGAGCAAAGAGGAAACAAGCAGCAGCAACTCTCTCTCTCTCTCTCTCTCTCCATCTGTGCCAGCTTGGACCTAGCCTCGGTATGATTTGGTGCTTCTATTTTTTTCTATGTAGGATTTTTGCAGTTTTGTGCTGCAGGAGTAGGTTCGACCGTGCTGTTATTTCTGATTGAACACAGCGAGCGCCGCGGAGCCTCCCCGCGGCGTCCGGCTCCCCGCCCGCAGCCTCCGGTTCTGTTCGGGCGATGGTCCTGACCGAGAACCGGGGCATGCCCAACTCCGCCCGTGTGGGAGGGTGAAGGCAACAGACAACAGCATGGGAGCAAAGCAGATGAAATGGTAAGCCGCGGCGTGTTCGCATCGTTATTATATTCGAATTAGCCTGCTGGGTGCTGGCTTTTGATCGATTATTGCATGCATGAGCTGCAGAAACCCACAGAGCATCGGGCCTGCTCTCACAACACTCTCTAAAACAGCATGTGCGCTTCAATCGTGGACGCAATTATGCAGTTTATTGTAAATGCAAGACTTTCTCAAGGCAAGGAAGCCATGATTGCTGCGTGTTTATATTGCAGTGGATGTGGGTGTGTCCACTGCTTCCATTGCCGAGCAACAGCTAATGTATACAGCAGTGCTGTCTGAGCCTCATCAGATGTAAGGACAACAAATGCAATCAAATCAACACTCCTGCAGTGTATTGCTAAAGTCTTCAGAGCACTTTTTTTCCCCACAGAACTACCACAAACCTAAAGGTGTTTTATTAGATTTTGTGTGATCAACTGAACCAGGGACATTCATTTTTCTTTTTTTAGCACAGGGGAAACAAATGGCAAATAGATCTTAAAATGATGATGTGCGTAAGGCATTTATGGGTCAATATTTACTAGAACCTCTTTTGATTGCAATTGCAGCTGCAGGTCTTTTGGTGTACCAGCTTTGCATATCTAAATACTTAAACCTTTCTACGTTTGACCTTTTAAAATGAAAGAATAATTGTGGATCAATTACAAATATTACTTTCTCTAGAAATAAACTTCATAATCATGTGTAAGAGGCCTCAATGTTGTCCACAATGGGGTTGAACAACGAAAGTGAACAGATCTTGCAATGATGACCTGAAAAAAAAAAAAGAAAGAATCGCTAAGATGGGGAAATGTGTTTTTTTCCCGACTGGTAACTATGTCCTTAATGCTCGGGGATTAACATACACGTAACATATTTTGGGGAAAAAATGTAAAAATATCAAACTCAAATTTAAGCTATAACTTGTTTATATGTTAGTTTTCAAGATTAGCTAGAAAGTCTTGTTTGGATGTATGTGTTGGCTTTGAGTGGGCCATCCAAACACATCGTTCTTTAAAACAAAACCTCCATCCAGTCTCAAATATTTTGCTGCCTTTAAAGTTTTTTCTTCCAGGATTTTGCTGTATCCCTCTTTCCATCATCTCTGACCACCTTCGCTGTCCCTGCTGTCACCACCATGTGTATATATATATATATATATATATATATATATATATATATATATATATATATATATATATATATATATATATATATATATATATATATATATATATATAT
>JAVLVB010000318.1:2479006-2517116 GCA_032876305.1 Orestias chungarensis | reverse complement strand
AAAAAAAAAAAAAAAAAAAGCACTTGAGCTTATTCTCCCTGTCTCTTGCTCTCAGAGGAAGTGTCACTCTGTGGGTTGTGTCCCACGCTTGGCCATGATGGACAGGAGGAAGAAAAGTCCTGGGAGGAGCAGCTGGATGTTCATCAGGAGCAGCTGGAGAAGGAGATGCAAGAAGCCAGGCGGATGGTATTCAGGCTACAGGTAACTCTAGGTGACAACAAGCTGGAGTAACTGATTGAAAACAACTCAGCCTCAGTACAGAGGCACAAAGACAGAAGAAAAACCAAGCACATGATGTTTTCATCCAAGTTAAGTTAGACACACCAAATAACCAAGGAAAAAGCAGATGAATAATCGACTTAATTAGGGGGGGGAAACGATACAACAACTTCCCTTCCAAAACGAGAACGATATTGCATTCTTCATTACTGTCCGATTTTGACCCGATCAATAAATAAATCATACATGCTTTTATTACATTTCAGCAAATGCTGTCGTAGTGATCATGTGGCTGTTTTTAGCCGATATCAGACCAATATCAGATTTCATTATCGGATTCGAACACCCCAGCTTAATTATTCGATTCATTGGAAAAATCTTAACATTACTTTGAATATGCGGAACACATACTGAGGAAAACACAATACATATAAACTGAGAGAGCAGATTTTGTAAAGAAATCTGTGTTTTAGGAACATCAGTATTTTTAAATGTTCACTTATATGATAGGAACACGTAGATTGGATTAAAAAAATAATATTATATGAATTAAATACTTTATTTGTTGAATTAAACATCATAATATTATTTATCTGAATCCATTTAATCATAATTGGAGTTTTAGTAATGGGAGAACTAGTGCCATTTAGAGTTAGAGGGTCACCAGTTTATTACAAGGGAACAAAGAGACACACAGGAAAGGAAACCACGCACACAGATACTCATAATGAGTGTGAGTCAGGGGTAATTATTATTCTAACATGCATAATTTTGGCCATCTAGCCCTGACCAAACATATTGCAGCAAGAGTAAATGTACTCCGAACAGACAAAGAAAAGCACTGCAGAGAAACTATAAATAAGGATGTCTAATGACTTTACTATCCTTCACATACAACAGTGCTATGAACTATCCCAGTGTCTGTGTCTTCGTCGCCAAACTTGTCTGTTTCATGTCATTTTTTATTTAGTTCAGTTACACGTACTTGTTTCTCTGAAAGTATACAACTCAGTGCAAAAGTATTCACGCCCCTCAAGCTTTTTTCAAATTATATGGTGTTACCACCACAAACAGTGTATTTAATTCAGATTTTGAGTGATAGGTTAACAAAAAAAAATCCATAACTGGCTAAAATGTAATTACTTTTTAATATTTTTTTACAGATAATAACCTGAAAACTTCAGCATACATTTGATTTCAGCCCCACTCAGTCAATACTTTGCAGGACTACCCTTCACTGTTACCACAACAATACGCCTTCAGGGGAACGGCTCTCTTCATTTGCACATTCTGATGCTGACATTTTCGTCCATTCTTCTTTTTAAAGTAATTCAGCATTGGGCTGAATGGATGAAGACGAGACGAGTCAAAACTGTTTTGTAGTTGTTGATCTTGTATCAATACTTTTATATGGAGTATACTTTGATTAGATCTAATGTGTGTATGGTTTGGATTATCTTTGTCATGGTGAAAAAAACCTTGTGCATCTTCGGTGAGGTTTTATTCCATGACTGCATCTAGACTGTATTTAGTCTCAATTAGGTTTTTTGTCCCTTATTAGGTATTGTCATGATCTGTGTTTTTGTTCTCTGTTAGTTTGCTGTTTAATTGTTGTAGTTGCTTAGTAATTGTTTTTTCTTTCGGTTATTTTCTATTTAGGTTTAGTCTTTGTTTTTGTTCTTTTCTCTGTTCTCCACTTCTCCAACTCCTGCTCCTCAGTATTTAACCCTCATTCATTCATACACTCACCACAGGATCATCTGTTACCTTACCTCTCTTGTTGCCCAGTTCTCCTCATGTCCATTCCTCTCATCTCCCAGTAAGTTTCCCTGCTTGTTGGTTCTCTGAGCTGGTTCCCTCTCCTTAATCATTTTCCTCCATTCCCCGTCTCAGTTAATTCCTCAGTGTATAGTTTTCCCGTAGCTCCAGGTTTTTCTCGTGCCCCTCATTATCATTGTTTATTAGTTTGTTCTTTATTGTCTTTTAATTTCTTCGCCCGCGTTTATCCACTGGTTGTGTTTATCCACTCTTTGTTGCGTTCATAATTCTAGTCCGGCGTTTATCCTTGGTTTGTTTTCCTCTCCGTCCCCATTACTTTAGGTCTCAGTTCATGTTTTGTTTGTTTACATCCCTTCAATAAATCTTTTTTCACACAAATCCATCTCTGCTCGAGTCATTACCTCCGACCCTGACAGGTATAGAGTCTCTACAGCTTGATGCTGCCAACATCGTGGTAAACTTTTGTAATTGTGCATCCAAGATATTTGTTTTATTTTTTTAAATTTTGCTACACATAATGGTTTGCAACAGGACCAAATATCACCTTTTGTGTTGAGTTTTTCATGACTTTTGTCTTAGCACTTTTCCCAAGAGGCAAGTTTTAGTATGTCCTGTCAACAGAATGTCCCACCTAAGCTATATAATCGTTGTTCTCTAAACAAATTCTTCTCTTTTTCTGACAGACAGAAACTGAACTATACCTCAGTTTACCCTATTTACTAACTAGATTGTTAATCATTAATTTATATGATTTAATTTTATTTAAAGGTATTTAAATAGAGATGGCTTATTACAAATATAAACCACACTTTTTAGATATCTGTTTTTTAAATGTTATCAGTTTTCTTTCTTTTTCAGCGTTCTGCATTTCTCACAATTATCAACTTCACAAATTTAAATGTTTAAAACTGCAATAGGTTGTAACCTTTGCTAAAAATGCTTTCTACATAGTATGTAAAACTGTCACTTTATGCTGACAGTTAAGTTCCATTGACACCAATCCCTCCCCCCATTGCTCCCATTACCAACAATGATTGCGGACAAAGAGCTTTTCTGTAAAACTGTAACCATTAGCTCAGCTGCAGCAAACCATTATTACTGACTAGTGCATGCACAGGCATGACTGACAGTACTAAGCATTCCTTCTCCCTCTGACTGATTGTTTCTGATCAGAGAAGTCAAAGGAGATGGATTTTCTGTCGCATATTACAATTTCATGACACAGTGATATGTAAAATATTTACCTACTGTTGCTTCAAGGAGAATGAATCATTTTGCAACGCATTGTATTAAAATATATTGGGAACACGTTGTGTATATCATATATTGCATGTCTGCCATACTAGAGAATGCCATTATTTCCTAAACCAACTCTTAGCTGTGTTCCTTTTTCTGTGTTTTCATCCTAAGGGTTTGCTGCTGCACGGCTCACTCCCTGAAGAAGACCAGGATGGATCCGGGAGCTTCGGAGACAACCGGGCAACAACTGAACAACAGCTGGTACACTACAGCTCCCTCTCTCTGCTAACTTGAGAAGGCATCACTTGGTCACCATTCTTGCGTGAAGTGTCCATGTCAGGCCTTCTCTTGGGATGATGTTTGTAGCTGTCACTCCCTTCGGGGCAGCTGCTGGAGAGTACCGATGAATTCTCTCTGATCTGCTCGCCCGCTGTCATGCGTTTCTATTGCCTCTTCATGCATTCTGACATTTTACCGTTCTCTAATTATCCTGCTTGTCCGCTCTGCCTTTGAAGGTTCTAATCCGAAGTCGTCTGGACCAAAGCATGGAAGAAGCCCTTGATCTGAAGGTACAGTCAGTAAATGTAATTGCAATTAATATAGATGAGCTTCCTTATTTTTTTTATTGAGTGCTATCATGTCTTTGGCTCACAGAGGGAGCTCCTGAGGCATAAACAGGAGACGCGACATATTCAGGCCATCAAGGTAAACCTCTTAATTCAATTTTATACTTAAGTTTGGGACCGTAATTGAATAAACAACAGAAGACTCCATTTAGACTTCACTGATCAGACACACAATTTCAATTGGATTTAAATCTGATTTAAATATTTGAGAAGGCCAACTTACAAAACATTTCATGTTTTTTATAAGCCATTCAGAGAATGGCTCTTTTTTTTGTGATTAGGTTCATTGCACTGCAACATATCTCAAACGTATTTGAGTTTAAGAATATTGATGACTGGAATTTCTCATCTAGTATTTCCTGCTAGATAGAAGAATTTATGGTTCCATCAATCACAGAAAGTTGTTCAGGTTTTTATAATTTTGTAGGTGTGCCATTATTGGAAAAGTTCCCTACTAACGTATTTTTTTCTTTTTCATTTTGCTAAAATCTCAATGAATTGGCTTGTTTCTCATTTACTTTTCAACTTCTTTAGATTTTGGATTGTGTGAGGCTTTTGAGAGCTTTAAGCCTACTTCATGATGTCAGACCGGTTGTATTTATTTGATTTCAGTTCAGGGTAGTCCTAGCAGTTAATCAATTCATACACTAAATTGTTATTTCGAACCTGCTTATTATGTTCATTCAGGTTATTTATGTCTGATATTTAAATTAGTTTGATAACATGAAACTGGCAATATCTCCAATGGGCGAGAGGCAGGGGTACACCCTGGACAGGTCGCCAGTCCATCTCAGGGCAACACAGAGACATACAGGACAAACAACCACTCATACACACATTCAGACCTAAGGAGTACCTAATTGGCCTAACAGTCATGTCAGACCGTGTGAGGAAGCCGGAGTACCCGGAAAACATGCAAACTCCATGCAGAAAGACCCAAGTTGGAATTGAACCTGCAGTGGGTAGCACTGTTGCCGTGCAGCAACAGTGCTACCCACTGCGCCACTGTGCAGCCCCATGTTGAATTTCCTATTATCAAAATAGTCTTTTTTTAATCCAACAATAACTTGAGAAAAAAAGATTGTGATGTTTGCATCAAAACAAATGTTTGTTTAACTTAAAAACAGTGCATCAAAATACATGCTTCTGTTTGGTGCATTTATGGACAAAAAATGTACACTTGTGCTTTACTTTTGATCACTGGCCAGTTGATTGGTGAATTTCAACACAGATCATTTAAATTTAACTTGTTAGACGAAAATGCAAAAACTAAATAAAATAAAAGTGAATAATGTGGATGTGATGGATGAAATTTGCTTGCCTTCGCATTTTGACCTCTTTGATCTTCCCGTCTTTCTCATTAGGATGCCTTGCAGCAGCGCCTGTCAGTGCAGGAGGACGCCGTGCTGCAGCTAAAGCAGGAACTACTGAGGTGCAACATGGCCAAAGATCAGTTAGAAGGAGAAAATGTGAGACAAATGATGATTTCCTTTTTTGACCTAATAAAATATTTGGCTGGGATGCAGGTATAGGTGAGAGACATATTTATGCATAGCTCCCCGTATTCCACTCTGCTTTTCCTGCAGGAAGAGCTCAAATGCAAGATGAGTGAAAGGAACAAATTACTCAGTGAATATGAGGTATGGCCTTTCATTAATACAGCACAAAGGGTTTCCTTTGTGCAACACGCACGCAAGTGAACGCTTTTGTCGTACGTTTCGCCCATTTGTCTCATCAAAATAGCAGCAGCTGGGTAAGAAGGACAGATTACTGCAGCAGCAGCAACAGAAGCTTGATGAAACTCACCATAAAGGACATGAAGTCAGCCACGGACGGGTACGTACATAGCACAACGCGGTCAAAGCATCGCAGCTCCACAATCCACCTCCCAATGCGAACAACGGCAACAGTGATCTGAGAGCAAAACGTCAGGGTCCACATTTCGTCTGATCATATCAATAAACTTCTTACAGATGAAGCATTGATGCATTGAGACAGCTTCATGCTTGAACAAAAAATACTCTGCATTGTAGGCTACACAGAGCGTTTAGTGCAACAAAGTGAGTCACTACTGCTGTGAGGCAGAGGAACAAGCTTTATTTAGTTACTATTTAGGTATTATTACGGTCAGAGTATATCTCAATTCAGGCCTTTGTTGTCTTAAATAAAATGATAGAATAATACTGCTTTATACTATTTCAATGAAATGGCAAAAAAATGTGTTTGAGCATTTTTATTAGAAAAAACACAATCATTACAAACTAACTTGGTTTTTGACATAGACGTTGCTTAAATAATTGAGAAGAAGCCTACCCGCATAAACTAAACTTTGCTTGTTGCCATTAAAAGTGTTCAGATGTACAGGTTGACTGGTAAAAACTTTAACTTGCTGAGAAACATTTAGGCAAACACTATTGGGGTCGTAAAAATATTTTTGAGGCTGTACACATTTTTGTTTCATACAAAAAAAACATTAAAAAGCCCCAAATAAACTATTTTCTCACCACTGTATTATGCCTCCATCTTACAGTCCTTTCGGAGAGAGAATGGTGGCTTTAGTAACTCGATGGTAAATACTTCTCCGTTGACATTTCAGCACAATGCACCGGTACGTATAAAAATAGATCATACCTTATTAATCATTACTGCAGTTAAGCTCTTTTTCTAATTGCTCTTTTTTTTTTTACTTGTTTTTTTACTGATAATCTGATTATTTATCTTTAATAAAGTGCTCCAGGTCTTGGAGGTGCCACAAATTTCAGTCTTACAAGGTTTTTTTTTTTTTTTTTTTTTGTGGTTTATTTGTCGCAGGGCGAAGAACTGCAGCTCGTCAGGGAAGCCCTGCGCAGTCTGAGGGATAGTTTCTCGGGTCACGACCCGCAGCATCACACCCTGGACACTTTGGAGCAGGGTGTGGCGAGTCTCATGGACCGACTCCACTCCTTAGACAACCAGCGGAGACAGGAGAGAGGGGTACGCACAGTAGCTGGCGCTTAAATGTTAAATCAATTTGCAGCAGACAGTTTTACCAGGATTAATTGTTACTTTCTTCTAGGAGGAATTTAAATCACCAGGACGCAGAGCCAACTCGACTGACCGTGACTCCTGGCCACCCAGCTCAAGTGAGACGAGCAACATTTTTATGTGCTGTTCTGCATTTCTCGTCCCCACTCTTAAATTTAATTGTCCACTTTATTGTAATTCCGTGTATGATCACCAGCTGTGTGGTCAGAGTCTGGTTTAAAAGGGGAATGTTACTTGTTTGTGCCATTATTTTTTAGAAATGGCTCACTCGCACAGCAGCCCGGGACTCGACGCTGTCGTCGCTACCAAAGTGCTCTACTTTACAGATCGCTCGCTCACTCCGTTCTTAATTAACATCCCAAAAAGGTAAAAACATACAAATGGAAGAGTTTATTCCTTTCCTTTAGGAAGATATGTTTCATCTGTAATTTTTTCTTTTTTTTCAAATGCTGCCAGAGTTAAAGCCTGATTGAGGCATGACCAGAGCTTTAAAACGGGTTCTTCGGAGGCTTATGGTTTATCCTAGAAAAGCTTCATGTTTATCGGGCTGTATAGATGAATAAATCATGACTAATAGTGTGTGTGTGTGTGCGTGCGTGCGTGCGTGCGTGCGTGTGTGTGTGTGTGTGTGTGTGTTTACAGGCTGGGAGAAGTGACACTGCGGGACTTTAAGGCTGCTGTAGACAGACAAGGCAATTTCAGATATCACTTCAAGGCTCTTGACCCAGAGTTTGGCACAGTAAAAGAAGAGGTAGGTCAACGTCAGTTTCAATAGAAATAATAGATTTCAAAGATTAAAAGATGTAAAAGCTTTGTTGTAAATTTGTATCTAGCCCTCATTACCGACACAGTGCCCACAGGCACTAGGGTGCCCCTGAGGACAAATTGCACGACTAGCTGCTGAGCTGCGTTTAAAATGTTATTCATTCAGTTATTCATTTTAGAATTTATATATTTATTTTCCTATGAAACAGTGATGTAAGTGATCATCTTAAAATGTATCAATTAGTATTAGTATGAAAAAAAGTTCTGAACATTGATTATCTGTTTCCCACCTTGTTTTTTTTAGAGTTTATTAAACTGGTAGCCCTTTGTATGACTCAGTGCTCAAGAAGTAGCTCTCCGTTTCAGAAAGGTAGTTCAACCCTGTGGTAGAGCAAATAGCTGGTGGGCGCTGAGGTGGTGTTGTTGGTGCGGCGTGCTAGGGGATGGAGGAGAAACGTATAGAGACGTATTCGGGCTGAGAATAAGTACGAGACTCTGGGCATCTGTGCTCGAAAGGCAAGGTTGTCGAGAGGGTGAGGGATACAATTGTTCTGGTAACGGTCTTCCTGGGGTTCCATCTCTCTCTTTTGCTGAAATCTAAGGTAAATTTTAAATTTAAGAGTGTTGAACAAGGGATCATTTTTCAATTACACAAAACGTTCTGTGGGTTTATCCATCTGTGTTCCTTTGGATAAATAAGATACATTTAAATATGTTACTGTAATGTCAGAGTATGTGACTAAAATGAAACTATTATGGCTTACGTGCAACGTGTGTCTCTGGGAAAAAACTAAACTGAATATATGACATTGTACAAGACACCCATATAGTAAAACATGATGATGAGTGCAACATGCTGTGGATATGCTTTCTTTTTCTTTGTTTCTTGACAAAACACTTCGGACTGAAGGAGAAGGTTCACATTCTTGGAAGACAAAAAAAACAAAAAACCTTAATTGTGCAATTATTCATTGAATGAGTTACAATAATAGTATATCACATAAAATCCTAATTAGATTAGATCAGAAATGCTTTATTAATCCTTTAAGGGAAATTACACCCATACAGAAAACGGGTGGCTGAGTCTATGCAGCCATCGCAGGCGCTGCCCTTTCATTAAAACATACATAAAAGATTGTGTTTGTGAAAAGTTCAAGGGGCATGGGTATTATTTGCTTTGGCTTTTAAACTCAAAGTTTGATTATCGCACATGTGTAAATGCTGTTTGTTGGCTGTTCAGGTGTTTCAGGATGGAGCTGTGGTTCCCGGCTGGGAGGGGAAGATTGTGGCGTGGGTGGAGGAGGACCATGGAGAGCGGAGGTAGAGCTGCGACCAACCAGAGATCGCCACTACAAACCTCAATCTACGATATCAGGAATTTAAGCGATAAAATTGGATGTGCCATATAAATAAATGCATAACTTAATTAATAAAGCTCAACAATAACTGGAGCAAGGGAGATAACACCTTTTCACACGCAGCAATGTTCTTAATGTTTCGTACCAAGTGAATGTCATGACATTTTGGTAATGCTTTATTTGAAAAGAATTGCGTATTACATGTCCAACAACAGTATTAACGACCAGTAATGTGATACTTGAAGCTTTGAACGTTTCGGAAAAAAATAGTCTTTTTCCAGAATCAGTATATTGCCATTTTTCACAAAGTTCCATATTGCCAACAAATGTTAGTTCTGCATCAATTTTGACATTTTAATAAACTTAAATTATTGCATGCAATGTTTTCCTGACCATTATTGCCCCATATTGGGGTGCTGGGTTTGGGGGACAGGCTGCGGCGAAACTGTATGTCTTCTATCTCTTTATTACTTTTTAATAAAGGCTGATAGTGTTGAAAAAAAAACACATCTAAAATTCAAAAAAGATCTTAAACAAATATAGTCATTAAAAACGGCTCGACTTCCAATCCATCTTGTTTCTTAACAGGAAATTGTCATTAATGTCAATACATTTTTAGAGGGCTGAGGCATTAAATGTGTTCCTGCAAGTCAGCCTTCTTGGCACGCCGTGACGATTTCACACATTTGCCTCAAGACCTGTAAGACTCACTCATAGATCAGGTAACAGGTTCAAGCTTAACACCTAAAACTAAAATCTAACAGCTTGTTTAATGTTTTTGAGGCAGAGCTTATGATACCTAACAGTATGTGCTTCTGATTCTGACCATTATAGCACAAGCACACGTTTTTTTTAAGGAGTTTTTGTTATGAGAGGTCCCTCCTCGCATTGGTGACCCTGTGAACCCTGTCTCCGTTTTCACTGGAATTAATTGGTCACAAGACAGCTGCTGTCACCACAAGTCTTCGTTTCTTCTTGTTGAAGATGGCGGAGGCTTTGTCCTCGTTTACTGTTTTTGGAAGCTTCACGAGCAAATGGTAAACATCCTCCACTTCTAGAAGAACATCCTCCTGCAGGGCAGGAAAAAGAAAAATACAAATATTCAGACATCGGTAACACTCACCACAGGCCAATTATGTATTTGATATGACATCCAGCTACCCAGCGAAGCGCGGTGGAATCGAAGCGGTCCATTATAAGTGTTATGGGGAGTGCGTAGACACTAACCTTAGACATTCTCAGCTGGCATTCTGACATGGACTGAACTTTTGGCAGCTCCACTGTCAGCTCCACACTGCGAGGGACTCCTGCTGCATCGGTTGTCACCTCCACCACATACTCCGGCTCCTGAGGTCCCCGGAAAGTGCTGGAAATGACCTGGATCAAATCCTTCCTTATATGCTCCGCGGGCCTGCAAATAATTTGGGCTGTGCTGTCCTCCTCTTGCGCCGCCGATCGCTGAGAGGAGATCTGTTGTAGGAGGGAGGCTGGAGACTGACTCGCTGTGAAAGAGAGAAACTGTGGGGAGGACAAGGATAATACGCCCTCACAGGAACAGAGCACAAGGTCTAAATAAAGAGGCTTGCAATAGCTTATCAGAACAAGAAGGTTATTTACTTGCGTGCGGTTCTTTGGAGGTGCTGGCCGGTTTCCGAAAGCCGAGCCGATGCCGTATTTCACCTGGGCTACCTTTTGGGCAGCAGCTGACGATGCTGTACTCTCGAGATAACGGCATCCCATGCTGTTGCTGGGCAAAGCTCAGGGCCAGCATATAGATATCATTGTCTGCTTTGTCGTCCTTCTTCTTCTGTAGCACTGCAGGGTTTAGTGCCACATCCAAAACAGCACACGAGCCTGCAGAGTTAAGACCTGTGAGTTTCTTGTTCGACGTCAGCCAACACAGTTGCGCAGCGTACCACCACCTTGGTCTTCCGTATTGATGTTTTCTAGTTTTCCTCCGTACAGCGGTGGGGGACTGCTCAGGGCCTGAGGTGCAGGAACACGTTTCCAGCTGCAGATGTTGATGTAGAGCACACCTGGCTTTGGTTCCTGGGGAGGACACGGATGTGCTGTCAATGCACTGTAAGAACATGACACTGACAGCTCCAGTGAGATGTTTGAATATAGTTTGCATACAAATCATATCAAAGCGCTGATTGCAAATATGTAATTCATCCTGTCTGTTTCCAAGGTAAAATGATAATATAAAAAATATTTTTTTATTGTTTAAGATTTTTTTACATAATCTTTAAATAGGGTAAAAGTCTGACTACAACCTGAACGCTGGCCTACAGTTCTAATAGGTTTTCATATCAGTGTCCTGTTGAAACATGTAAATGTATTATTATTATTATTTTTTGGGTTGCTCTTTTAAGGGTAAGGTGGGGAAAAAAAACATTGGTTGTAGTCTTTATTATTATTACTTTATCAAATTTATTGAATACATCATTAATACTTTCCATCAATATGATAATGTCACCACTTTGCCTCAGTTTTTGTAAGCACTGTGGGTAAGAGTTTCAAACATAACAATTACGGTAGAATACTATAAAATAAAACGGTTTTGAGTTTAAATGAATTGAATCTTCCGTTTTATCGGGTGTAAGTTTGAATTCATTGACCGTTAAACCTACATTGTATCTGCTATACTCCCCTTACTTCCATTACGAAGTAGTTTCCTTTATGGTCAAAATTATAGTATAGTATATATGTTGTTTTCATCCATGTGGGGTGAGGACAGAGAGGTTGTCCTGGAATAGGATGGTTGCAAGTTTGATTCCAGCTGCCTTCTGTCACATCTCAATATGCAAGGCCCCCTTATCCTGACTTGTGATTTGATATATTTGGTCACTATAAAGCCCTTCTATTGGTGAAAGAGTGGTTCAATATTAATAATTCAACTTTTTCCCCTATCTAAAACGTATTGGCATTGTTTACCATCAGCCTTTTTAATACATAGATATTTATATGTGTATTTCTGAATGTTTTATGTCAATAAACCATAATGCGGAAGTGTTGCTGTCACGTGGGGGCCCCGCTAATTAGGCGCACCTGCCACTAAGTGCGTTTTCCGGCGAGACCTACCAACGTCTCAGCTCGCAAACACGCGTGCGTCTCAGGCGGTGCGCTGAATTCAGCTCCTCGCTTCCTCTGCTCCTCCATGAACCTGCGGTAAGCTGCAGGCTCGTTTTCACTCATGTCGTCCAGCATCGACCAAAACTGGCTGACCTGCCGTAAAACGTCCTCCCCTCCGGACATCATTCCAAGGCTAATGTCTTCCTTCTAACCAAATTGCTAGTTCGTAGATGTCAACTGTTTGTATAAATTGTTTTTGGCGTCGCTAACCTCTGATTAACTCAACAAGTAGTCTAGCTTTAGTGTTGATGTTGTTAGTCGCTATGGCAACTGTCACACAGTCGCCGCCTGGTGGTTGAAATGTTGAAATGTGCAATAATCCCAAGACAGTTTTCTAGAGGTATAATTTATAGTCATTATTACATAAAAAATACAACATGTATTTACATAGTTTCACTCGTGTGTGTGTGTGTGTGTGTGTGTGTGTGTGTGTGTGTGTGTGTGTGTGTATCAGGTAACTGACATTTAAAGTATAAATAAAACACAATTATAGCTCTCCATGTGTCCCAAATTCTTAACCGCAGTTTCCTCCTCCTCTTCTGTTGTTTTAATTTCTTGTTCTCAGTAATTCTGCAAAGAGAACGTGATCATTAGCAGTCAGAGTAAACTGCAATCATGCTTCATTGTAAGCAAGCCAAAATTAATGATAATGGCAGTGTATGACAACATTAATTAGGCATTGATTGTTTGAACCATTGAGTCTTTAAAATAATTTACTAGCTATACAGCCCTCTACCCCAGATTATAGTTAAAATCTTCTCTGTATCTTGGGGGTGTATGATGTGACAGAATACTTAATACAAATGCGTATGTATTAAGTCGACTTTCCTCTATACCCCATTAATAAAATCATATGCAAACAACTTCCTTTGACACTCAGTTGGAGTGTTTATATAATATAAATATAAAACACAATCATGAGGATTCATAAGAGACCGTCACTGATTGGCTGATGCAACCTCAAATTCTTTCCAGCACTTTGATTGTTCTTCTGACCAGAAGCATCCAGGATACTATTTGGCAAGCTGACATGCAATATTAATATTATGGAATATTTTCAACAGTTTTTCTAATTGTATATATCAAAATGTACTTGAAATTGTGGGAAGTTACTGGCTTTAATCTAAAAACAACAGTGAAATCAGAAGTAAAGCCGCCTCTCAGGTTTATACGGACGTTCATCAAAGATGTAACATTTTGCATTATCACAATCAGTATCATTATTGTCAGAGACATAACTGTAAAAGCTGTAACTATACCATCAGCAACTGTAATTTGTTACATCTATAAAAATCTTATTTGAGATATTTAGAGTACACTGTGAAATGTTCAAATGCAAATGTGCTCTAATAAAAATATACAATTTTGCGGATCCTTAATACATTGTCTTACTTACATAAACTACCCTGACTGTGACAGCTCCACATCTAGCTTAAAATCTTTCATAAACTCTGCACTTAATTTGAGTCCGCTGGTGTTAAATTTAATCTCATTATCAATGCAATTGTTTGCTAAGTATTAAATGTACAGAGTATTATTACTATAAAAAAATTTTTTTGACATTTTAAAACCTTCGAAATGGCTTCTTTCATTTATTTTGCACTACGAGTCGTTCTATAACAAAATAAATACCAAAGAAAACACTGAAGTTGGGTGAATTCCTAGGGCTATTATTATCATTTGAAAGGCAAATGTCGTTGTTAAAAGTGTCTACCTCAATCATGTCATAGATCCAGTCCAAGAATTCAGCCACTTTGGTGTAAACCCCAGGATGGTTCGGCTCGCCGCAGCCTGTCCCCCAACTCACGACTCCTGCGAGCCTCCACAAATTTTCATCTTGGCAAACAAGCGGACCCCCGCTGTCCCCCTGATGAGGTACACACACACACACACACACACTCAAAGCCTTCACCACAACCACTGGCACAAACAAGAGTATAAATCCTTATTAGCTTTCTAAGAATAAAGAAAAATAGCATTTTTTAGCAAGTATCCAACCTGACATGCATCCACTTTTCCTTCTGTGTATCCGGCACAGAGCATCCTTAGAGTGATCTCTCCGTTATACATGCAGGAGCTGTTGCATTTCTTTACACTTATTATAGGAACCAGGGCTTCTTTCAGGGTGTCAGGTGAATGAGCTGAGAGAGGAAAAGTACATTTATGGCTACCCTGTCAATACGGGTCTCACGCTCTGACATGTTTAAATTAGACTTGTTGTCGGAGTTAAATGTAGGTCTGTGTGTAGCAGAAATTCACCACCGTCAGGCTGTGTGTATCCCCAGCCAGAGATCCAACACTGTGTACCACCTGGGAGATCATAGTCATATGGAGGCAAGCAGATTGGTCTAATAGAATCTAGTCAAAAAGACAAAATCAACATGAATATTGTTGTTTGACAGAGTTATACATAGTTGGTTGCATTTTTTTGAACATATGATAAAGGTGTAATCCCCTGAAATATCTTACAATGGAACTGGGGACTCACTCTGTCTCCTATTTTGTACAGTGGGAACACAGAGTGAGGGCGATCTTGGACCATTGCTCTTCTTTTCAGATCGACCCACAGTTTTTATTTTTATTTTTTTATGTGATTTTGATGTAAGAACTGACATGGCCTTGAATGAAGGTTGACTGTGTATATGCTAAACCATTCCTGTTTTTATTTGATTATGCTGCATGCGTTTTAGCATAGTTTTTTCCTTTAAGGACCATGAACTTTTCTTGAACTTACTGGTTGAATACATAACATTTTTACAGAAAATGACTGTATTTCTGTTTCAAGGGCATCTGAAAGAGAAACGGGCCTGCTGCTTTTAATGATGCTCCACATATTCATTCTTTGTTTTATTCTGAACCCAAGTGGAGTATTTTTTTATCTTTTTTAGGTTAGAGCTCACCATGCCAGTAAAAATGCAGGGAACCTTCACATGTTTAAAATCGTCATAGAATTAAACATGCAAACATCCAGTTTACATGCATGTAGTGTCTAATACATAAAGTGGTGGAGGGAGAAGAAAACAGAGTGCATCAGGATTTGTAACAAATTAGGGAGGGGGTTTAAGATGACTTTGACATATTTCAAAAGTTGCTATAAACTAATTTGGTCATTTGAGTCATTATTATCACTATTGGGTCCTTTTTAGTGCATCAATCTGACAAGTTAAGAGGAGTGTGTATACTTTAGGATGTCACTATTCAATACCAATATAGTAATGTAAATGTTTAATTTTACCATTATAATTAGGGATATTAACTTGAAAGTTTTAGTAATTAATAGTTACACATTTATCTTTGCTACCTGTGCCAAAGATTGTGCAACACTTATTTTGTAACATTTGATCCAGTCCCCATTTAACAAATACATCTAAATAAATTGCTAGGGACTTAAGGATGGAATTAAGGTAATGCATTTGCAATATACACCTGTTTTTTTTTAAATGTGGAAACCATGTTCATACCTGAGAAATTGAGGGGTCTTCGTAGCTTCATCAGTGCTATGTCACTGTCGTGACTCCTGTGGTCGTAGTTCTTGTTGTAGATGATCCTCTCCACCATATAGCCTTCCTGCTGAGCAATTTTAGCCGAGCTACGTGTCACAATGCCCGCATAGACCACCCAGTTAGACACCTGAGGTAGCCTGTAGCTGACATTTCAAATGGAAAACAGATGGTGATGAGAATACGGCCTAGTGCTGTGCAACTGTTAATGACTGATTGTTGCCCTTTCAAAAACCACTCTGACCTGTGACCCATACTGCTGTTAAGGTCAGCAATCTTACTTGTGCACACAGTGGGCTGCTGTTGCTATCCATTGACTGGTGATGATGGACCCTCCGCAGGTGTGCCGGTTGCTGTAGTAAAGGCTGACCTGCCAGGGCCACCTGCCCATCGTGGCCTCAACTCCTCCCATTATCCTGGGCAGCTTTGCTCGGGTCCCACATTCTGCACAGAGAATTATTTATCAGGTAACTGATTGGTCACAGTGTTGTGGCAGATCTAATCACTCAGTGTTGTACTATTGAATATTTTACAGGAATTGGACAATAGCGCCAAGGTTATAATTTTTGTGAAAAGCTCAATCAAAAGTTAAATTTGATTTGCTTACCAACACATTGCAAAGCAATAACCTTCCCTGTGATGCAGCTCTCCCTAAACGAAAATAAATTGAGTAACTAATGAGGCATAATCAATTCATTAGTAGTTAAAACTGCTCGTTCATCAAAATAAATATGATGTTCTCAGATAAATGACCTTACCTAAAGTGCCACATGTTTTCTAGACTTCTCTTTTGTTCCGAGGTAATTTGGATGAAACCATCAGCCTGTTTTGGCCCAACATCAGTTAGATTCACACTTTTATGCTTGGTCAGTCTGATCAAAAAAGATTAGCAAATAAGTGAGAGAAACAAATTAACATGTAGTGTCTTGTACTCTATTCATACCTCACGCACCACAATTAATTGTATTTGGATTTTATGTGATAGAACAACATAAAGTAGTGCATTAAGTCCTTCGTAAAACCTAATTTGCTTCGATAGCAGTTACAAATATTAACTTGCTACGATTTTTGCACGTCTAGAGAGTGACTTTTTGCCCAATCTGCTTTGCAATATAGTTCAAGCTCAATGAAATTGTTTGGAGATTGCGTGTGAAAATAAATTTGACACAAATTCTCAACACTATTTATGTCTGGACCATGACTAAGATTTTCTTTTTAAGTAATTGTTTGTCACGTAGTACTGTTGGAAGGTTAACAATAGTCAATCCACCTCAGTCTCAAGGGTTCTGCAGGCTCATATAGGGAATCAAAGGGAAACTCATTTGCAAAATCAAGAAAACAAAACGAGTTGGCAAGCTGTAGTAATTCTAAATGAACAGGTTTATATTGTGTTTGTGCTGCCACACCTCAGATAACCCAGCTGCCTGCAGACTAGTGTTCCTAGAGACGAGTTCCACCTCTCGGAGCACACCGGCAGCCAGGTGTGCTGCGTCCCCAGCTGGATTTCCAGGAGGGAGTTCTCCTGACTGATTCTGTAAAACACTGAACATGATTGAGTCAAAATCCCTCAGGAGTCCATATCTCAGTCAGCAATAATATTTAAAAAAAAGAGGAGCCCAATGATTCGGAAAAGCACATATATCTATGTTAATATAGTCTGTACAAAGAGGTTATAAACTGATGTTTTCACATCCGTCAATGAGACTCTCTCACGTGTGAGGCAGCAGCCAACATAAAGCAGCTGTTGTATACAAATTTTGCAGTTGTTGATGTAAAAATCACTGCAGAGGTGACCCTTGACGCTTTAAAATGAATCACTTAAAAAATAAGCTGCGCAGCAACAGATTCCTGCTCTGTTGATTCGTGGAGCAGAGATAAACAGACCCGGAGGAAACGGGAGGGAGAAACAGACCTTTTCGATGTTGGGAGACGGAGACGTCGTCAGTCACGTTGCAGAAAGATGTCTCCTTTGTATCTTCGAGCCCTACTGTAGTTTGGGAAGAGGATGGCCTCAGCAGAAGTTTGACTGAGTGTAGAAATAATTTGAGTCTTAATATCACCAAAAGAATGAGCAGAGGAACTTTCTTTTTAAATGCTATTAATCTAAAATAGTATTTGGAGTATAGCAATATCTCTGCAGCAAATATTAATATAATTTAATAATATAGCCTAGATTTACAAATGACACAAAAGACAAAAAAAAGATGCTGTCTTTTATTTTGCAGAGGAAATGTTTATTTTTATTTTTATTAAGCACCATAGTAAAGGTCCAAATGCAGCGTATGTTTTCTAAGTAGGTCCCAGCTTATTTTGGACCTGGACCTCAACATGAGTAACTCTTATTTTTACACCCATGTGTTATAATGTTTGTGCGGCTTTTATTCACTGCCAACTTCGCATTTTGCATCCAGTTAAAGGTAAAAAAAAAAAGAGAATAATGAATCATTTGAAGATTTGAGCCTAATTAGATTCTTTTGAACCGGTGCCAGAGGAATTAATTGGCCACACAACAGTTTCAGGCCTCATTAGGTTCTTGCAGGTTTCTGTGTTAGGTCTGAAAATAAGTACCAACAAACTGAGGCTTCAAGAATGGAATAAGACATTTAAGCTTGCTCTACTAAAATATGCTGTTAGCAGAATTATCATACCTTATTGCTCTTTTTGTAAATTAGCATCATACTTGACTGTAAGTTTTCATCTGTAAATTCACTTATTTATTCATGTTCTTACAACCATAAATGAAATTTTCGGATTTCATATGAATTGAATATAATTGTAAAGTTGTAAATGACATGCAAAAAAAACCCTATGTGTTGAGGAAAACTAACACTTAACCTTTAAGGTAAATTGGGATGTGAAGCTGTTAAGCACTTACACCCAAAAGGTTATATGTTCAACAATGTTTAACTTTGCTTAAAGTAAATAGTGCTGAACATTAAAGTGCATGATCGCTTACTGGATGGTAATACTTTTGATAGTCGTGAGTTCATTTTCCTTTGAAGTCAGAATTTTGATTAAGTCAATTTTTTTGCTAACTGCCGTGCTCACCAAGCTGATAATGCCTTTTATCTGCATTTCAGTCTTTAAAAGGATGTAACACACTTGCATTAGCATACAGTCAGCCAACTGAAGAACTACTGAACAGCAAATCTCTAACTTTTACTGTGTTCTAAACAAAACTGCATATTCATAATCAATGCTTATATTGGTGTCTAAACAGAATGCTTAAACCACAACCTTCAATAAAATATGTAGTGGCATTAAATAAAGGCTGTTCTCGTACACTATATAACTGTTTTAACAGGCCTGCCAATACAGTGGTATATGGATCATATGGCGAACGTCAGCTGTGGTGCTCGTTCATAAAAAGGTTTGAGAACTAGAGGTTTAAGACAAGACTTGAACATGAATGTTCACAGATGCCGTTTTTCCTTTCTGACTTAACTAGATGTGCAAAGCTCCTTGATAAATTGCCTAAAAAGTTTTAGCCGTAATTGCAACACAAGGTAGCTCCACAAAATATTGACTTGTTGAATATGCATACAGTTGCAATGCCCTCTTTGACACTTTTTCCTTTGTGAAAATGTTGAAAACCGCAGTACATTGTGTTAGTCTACTGCATGAAATCCCAATTAAAATCTTTAAAGCTATGACTTTAATTTGATAAAATGTCACTTTGAATACTTTTTGTAAGGCAGTGTATCCCCTAGCAGTTCTAACAAGCTGCTTTCTAGCTCCAGCTAAGCTCATTTGGTCATTATTTCTCAGACACATTGACTCACCTAGAAACCAGACACCTACAAGTAAGCCTCCCAGGAGTCCGACTGCGCACACCCCTGCCAGCAGCTTCGCCAGTCTGTGAGCTGAAGTAACAGTTAATAATCAAATTAATGCCTTCTGAACCCTGATGTGAGCTAAAAGGAATGATCAAATGTCAGCTAGTATTTATTGCACAATAACCACACAGCACCAACACAAGAAGAATGTAAGCTTTTTATATTGCTTATATGATACAAATGCATTAAAATGCTAATCTCTCTGCCTCTTTATGTATTAGTCCACAGACAATGGTTCAATCAGCTTTAGTATTTTAATAGGAGCTCACTGCGAGTTGAAGAGCGGCTGTCCTTTAACCAACCCTGCACCCCTTCGGTTGCAGCAACACCTTCTGTTGTCTCCGAGTAAAAGGGATGATTGACGGCCACTGGATTTTCAATCACTGACAATGCGTCCCCATCAAGACTCTGTAAGAATAACGGTGGGCACGTCAAGCTTCATTTGGAGTTCTTTTGCGTTTGACAAAATTTTGGCAGTCATGCTGACCATCTGCTCCTGAGCAACAGTCGACCTGTCGGGTACTGTCGAATTTAATTAGGAGATCTGTAATGCTGAATATTATCCGCCAATAACCAGCCCAGATGTATGCCATCACGATGGAAAACATCAACGTGTGTGTTGTCTTTCCCCTTACTGATTGATGCATAATGAGCTCGCAGAGGCTTTAGGTTGTTCTGTTTTTGTTTTTTTGTTTTTTTTCTTGGCTGCATGTTGTTTGCTGCTATATTTTCTTTTCATATATTTTTTTCAGACAGATTTTATTACTCCTGGGTTTCTGTTTACCGAGCAATCGCACCACGAAGCAGCTGTTCGTATAAGCAGTTTATTAGGTGAAATTATAACCAATTTGTCTACATGAGACTTGCAGAATCAATATCTTATCATTTCTGTGCAAACCTCATCTGCATACCTACAACAGCTGTCCTCATATACAGTGCTGGTTAGACTGGTTTAGTAGTCAGCTGGACTTTATCTTCATAAATCTTCTCATGGTGGCCATAAATGACTTGATCTGTTTCATCACTAAACATAATACTTTGAGTGGAAGGGCTTTAACCTGCTTGAAAGCATTTGTTTTCAACTAACTGCTTCCTTTTTGCTCAATACCCACTCTGTCTATGGTAAGCTGGAATCTTGGTTCACTGAGCAGTGTCTACTTTATTGTATATTTGAGCTTTGGTGATTCTTGTGGTATTTTTGAAAACTCATAAAATATTTCTAAAGAACGACTGTTTGAGACATATAGTTGAAAAAAGTTTCAGTCCTTTCAGGTAATGGTTTATCAGTTGAGGGTTGAGCTATTTATCTGTAATGACAATACGTTTGTTCGAAGGAGTCAACTAAAGCCCAGTCTGCATGGATGCAGCTTCAACGTGTTCTTCACCCAGTATGATGACCATAAGGTTAAAACTAAGGCTTTAAAATTGATCAATACTGGATAAAGTGGCTTTTTATTACCTGCTATACCAATACAGTGCGCCAAGCAGGTCTGTGACAGCATGCAAAATATGGTAATGGTAGAACTGTAAACCTAACTGCAACAGTTTGACCAATCTAAATCCTCTTTTTGAAAACCATTGAACTTCTAAAGATATTCCAGCAAAATTATAGAACATTATTAGGAGCTCTAAAACTGATAAACTATTTTTTTAAACAAAATCTGTAAACGGATATATACATTGTAAAGATACGAGGTAACAATTTTCCTTAGAAATAGCCTAAACAGCTGGCACAACAGTGTTATGTCGGTAATTTTGTTTCCTACCATGTTTTCCTTGCGGTAAGTTCTGATGAAAAAGCTGCAATGTTGTTGTTGCTCATCTGTAAACCTGTGGAGGAATGGAGGTCTGTCCCAGTTGATTTGCCATTTAACAGAATGCAACTCTGGATTTTCCCCCTCACAAAGAGACAATGAGGTCGGCAGCAGTGAGGTGAATGAGGCTGTTGTTTGTCTGTCGGGTCATGGGGCCAGTAGAAGTAAGCTTAACCAGGTTTTTTTTTTTCCTCCAGGATGTGGGAGAAAATCTCTCCAAAGATGTCTCTGAGCTCATTACTGAAAGGATTTCAGGTGGTTGATGGGTAAAACTTTTTACCTGAGCCAATAGATAGTCTTTTCTCACATGAGATCCAATATCATCTGACAGTTTGTGCGTTCTGAGAAAAGGTCGTTATTGCAAATTGTTGAAAAGTCTCATATGATGTCAAACCTCATGAGTTCCAACCCAAAGCTATCGTCTCTCAGCACTTATCCGTAAAATTAAGTCTTCTCTGTCTGTTACTGACAGATGGCCTCTCTATTTAATGCTTCCTTTTTATTAGTTGTTTTTTTTTCCTATTTATAAATATGCCCTTTTGTCTTAATTAGCTCATAAAATTTGACCAGAGCAACTGTAAAGATCCATTAACTCTTAAAAAAGGAAATAATTAGCATGTTGGATAGGAGAGATGAGCGCTATTTAAATATAAATGTCAAAAACAAATCTGTTGAGCTTCATCAGAAAGAAGATCAAAGTATGTCATTTCTTCAATTCCTTGAAGACGAATTGAATTTCTCCTCGTCAGACAGCTAATTAAATCCTTTCAGCAAAAAGAACATTTTTTGAAAAAACCCCATTTCTATTTATGTCTCTCGTTTATGGTGCAGGATTAGTGTCCAGGTGAATAGATAAACTGGAAGAAAAAAACTCAGCATAAACCTGTCAAAGCTGCCACAAAGAGACGACCCAGATTGGTTTGGCTCACTTAATGGGTATCATACTGAATGTTTTAGCAAGAACAGACATAGAATAAAAACGGTGGTTTGATTTACATATTCATTTATGCAGTGTATGTCTGAAGATATTAAAATATTGCTCAATTGTTTTCTGCAGAAGCAAATATTAGAAGGTGGATATTTGAGTATAACCATTTACTGTCTCCCTCTTCTGGTCACTTTTTATTTCACATGCAGATCAAATTTTTATTATTTTTTTTAACCAAGAAATGTATTAAGATATTTACCTGAATATATTCACATGTCAAGCCCTTGAATGTTAAGGTAAACTAGCTATTGAAACAGTTGAACCAAGTATTTTAAAATGTCTTTTTTAGAGCAGTAAATCTTTATACTGTAGATTAAAGTTATTACAGAATTATTCTATTTAAACCTCTGTTTAAACAATATATCTATATAGAATATATCTAGAATTTGACAATTATAATAAGTTCTAAAAAAAAGTGGAAATTGTCTTTGAATTTTTATTATCAAGGCAACATCAAGATGAATCCCCTTGAACTAGGGAAGACTATGAGATGCATGCATATTTCTTTATTTTTCGTTGTGTCAGATTATCTTGATTATGGAGTAAGCCAATTAGGAACATGAGTAATATATAGATATGACTAGGTATAGAATTCAGCATAGTTTGCTTTTAGCTCTTTAGACTAAAATCCTGTGTTAGATGAGAAAAACGTGTTGTCTTTTAAACACTGCGACAGCAGATCAGTCTGTTCAGTACAACTGAAGCCCAGTGTTTTGTTAATTTCTGAGGTGATGTAATGCAGTCTGTCTTTGGACTCCGTTTTTATATGCTCTTTGTTTTGTAACCAAATTATGCCTTATAGCTTTTTTGTTTGACTAGCAGTCTTCTTTGTCATAAAGACAGTTTTACAGAAAATGTTTAGTGCAAATTGGTCAATGTGGAATTTACAATTGCTTTGGATACTGCTTAATTGCCTCCTGTAATTGAAAGAATAAAATATGAATATTTGGAAATGTTTCCTATCAAACAAGCCAATTGTTGACTGCTTTCTAAAATGAGATGACCTGAAATAAACTTGTATCCACTGCTTATTGAAGAAACTACACCAACTAATGATTAAATGTTAGAGAGATTTACCAAAACTGTTTATTTGCTTACTGTAAAGTTTTTTTTCTTTTTAACTTGTGCCTGATTCACTGTAAGATACAGAGTGAAATATGTTTTGTTTTGTCTAGACTGTAGTTTAATCATAAATCATGAATTAAAATGTCTAATGTACATCAATAACAGCACTCCCTGTGTGAACTCAGTTGTATGTATGGATCCTGGTCTGGAACTTTCTCTGTGAAGATGCTGGTTCTTGGCCAGTTTGGATCTTCATCTGTCAGTCGGTGCTCTGAGGAGAGCTGCTGTCCCAGCTCGATGTGCTCAGATTTAATCAGCTCTGCTCTCATCACTGTCTGCGTCTGCCCATTGTACAAACCTTAAACATCAGATGTGTTTTATCTGTCCTCAACTGGAAATCCCACAGGAGGTTCAAACTTGATAATGTTCTTCTGAACAGCTTTTTGTCAAACTCCAACTTCTTCAATACATTTAAAATCAAATCAATCCTTTGAGAACCTTCATGCTTTTAGTGTTTTTATCTTTGACTTTTCAGTTGAGGTGGGTGTTAAATGTTAGTGATCACATCAGCACTCAAAGTAGGGCTGAGGCAGTAAAAGACAGGGAGAGATGTTGTGTCTTAAATTTAGCAGGAACTTAATAATTTCTATAAACATTTATATTGTTTATAGTTCTGATTTTAAAAATCGCAAATTACAGACACCAAAATTTTACAGCTTCAAAAATAATTTTTTTATGCACTTTATGGTGTGTAAAAATCTTTTTTAACAAAAACTGAACTGCTTGTTTGTTAACGACATTTGTGAACAAGGGCAATTCATTCCGCTCCTACCCAAATATCTTCATTATATTTTGTGTTTAGATGTTTGAATAGTTCTGTACCGTCATTGTGGTGGCAAATCTGTAACAACAGAAGCTGACCTTGGTTGCTGTTGGAATAGTTTCTTGGATAAGAAAATGCATTGTGTGTCCCTGTTCGTTTCCTTGGTCAGGAAAAAATATTTGATCACATTAACTTAATCCAATAATGTTTTTTTTTGCTTCCAACCATTCCTTCTGTGTGTTTAGGTGAAGCAGTTACTTGCTTTCTCTCAATGTTTACGTCCAAGGTTAAAGTATTTTTCTCAATTTTCCAAGTCCGAATGGAGTTGAAAGATAACAAACTATAGATGGACTTTTATAGCTTTAATGGTATGATAGATTTCCTCAAATATATTTTTAGAGCCACATTACTTAAGCCAAGGTAAAACATAAGTGAAACCAATACCGATCAAGTAGAGAAAAGGTAAACTTTTATCTGCTGTCCGTTTATTGAGAATTAAATAAAAGGACGTGGGCATGAGAGTAAATATGTCGACCTGAGAGCAGAAATTATGGCGACCAACAAGCCAAACTTGCTATAGATTATTTTTATTTCGGATTTTGGTTTGTTAGGTCTTTAAGCTACTGCCTTTTGAATGGGATTTCTCTTGACTTTCTCCTAGCTAGTCAGCTAACTATGATTCTAACCTTTTGAACATTAAGTGGAGTTGAAAAGTTTTTTTTTCTTTTATTGATTTTTGTGTAACGATTATATGCATTTCTGCCTGGGTTTAGGGTTCTGTAAAAGTTGTTAACTATCAGAACTGAATACAAAACAATTTAAAAGATTATATTACTTTTAGGTTAAGAGAAAATTTGCCATCTTTAACTTCACCATGGTAGTAATTTATGCAGCTCTAACATAATCATTCAGCAGCACATTTGAATAAACTTTTATGAGCCTGTTGATCTGTAAATTGTCCTGTTACACACATCCACACAGACATTTCCCTTTGTTATCTAGCAGCCTGGGTTCACTTGGTCTTCTAGACCTCAACATGACCTTCACCATCGGTGTTCAGTCATTTCCTAATCAAATTACAAACCAAACTAGCGGCAAGCTGATTCCATGTGTTTGTTAGAACTTTCTTTAATTTGTAGACATTAATTATTTAAATTTTCAGTGTGCTAGATGGCTGTTTTAAAGGAGCCATGGCTTCTGATCACTGAGGAAAGGTATGAGGAGTCAATTTTCTAAATTTGCATCCTGTGACCTTTTCTAACAATCACAGGGAATAAATTGCAACCTTAACAATTCAATTAATTTCTTTGGCTTGATGGTAGTCATGAGAACACCAAACTTTAGCCTTTCTTTAATTTCTTTGTTTGGTGTATTCTTCTTATGAAACAAAAATACTCCCCTTGTTCTATTATAATTTTGAATGTTTCTTTAACTTGCAAGTTAGGTTTATTCTTGCAGCATATTTCAGCAACAAGAGCTTTACATGTTTAAAAAAAAGACATAACACAAAATGCAAAGCTTATTTAAAATAACTTTTTCAGTAATTTTCTGGAATGTCTGCAGATTTTTGGGAGATAAAAATGATTGAAGAATCAGTATATTTAAATAGCGCCAATTTACAACATATGTTGTCTCATGGCATTTTACAAGAAAATAAATCATAGATACATCATTAAAAATCAGTTTGAAAAAATTTCCAATCTAAGGAATCTCAGCAGATTGCACCGAGTCATTGACTTGCAGCAATCACTCCTCTGGAATAAGCAGATCGAATTTGTGTAGTCGTTGACTTTACACCAAACACTCACACTGACAGTACATGTAGTGACACTGGAGAGGAATAACTCCCCCTTAACAGGAAGAAACCGCCAGCAGAACCTGGCTAGGTACAAGCAACTGTCTGCCATGACCGACTGGGGGTTTGAATAGACATAAAACTAAAATAGATGCAGCGGATACTGAAAATAAAGTCTACAGCAGCAGTTGTAGAGCGTTGCTGGAAGCATCTCAGCCCATGTTCTCCTACAAGAAGCTGTCTCAGCTAATAGAACGCCAGACCAGGTGTGGCTACTATGGAGAGAAGAACACTGAGAGAAAACAAGCGGGTTAACAAGGTTGAAATAAAGGTAACTAAAGCAAATTGGACAGAGGAAGAAAATAGCAGCATGAGAAGTAGTCAGATTGTCCTGCAGCAGTCTAAGCCTATAGCAGCATACCTATAGAAATAACTTAAATAGCCTAACCCTGTGAAGTGAGACATGAAGAGGGTAGACCAAAGGAGAATGGTCTGTCTAGACTGAGTCCTTTTCCCAACCGAATTAGCCTGTCTTCTCTACCTCTTCCTCACTATAAGCTTTATCAAAAAGGAAGGTTTTAAGCCTAGCTTTGAAACTAGGCAGGGTCTCTGTCTCGCAGATAAAAGCTGGAAGCTTGTTCCACAGGAGAGGTGTCATGGCTTGTGTTTTTGTTCTGTTCAGTTTTGTTGTAGTTGTCTTGTTTTGCTTATTATTATTTTTATTAGTAGCAGTAGTAGCATTGTTGGTTTTGTTTTCTTTAGGTTATTTTCTATTGTGGTATAGTCTTTGTTTGTTGTTCCTTTCTGTGTTCTCCAGTACCCCCTGTTCTCCTCTCTCTTCCGCTTTTCCATCAGTCCTATATCATTATCACTCACATGGGTTTCTAATTATCTGGTTCATTTTCTCCACTGCTCCACCTCCTGCTTCTCAGTATATAAGCCTATTTCATTCATGTACTCACCGCTGGATCGTCTGTTTACCTTACCGTCTCTGTGCTCCATCTCCTGCAAGTCCTCACCGTTTCCCAGTAAGCTTTTCCCCTCTTGCTCACCTTGTTCTCTGTGCTGGTTCTCTCTCTCTTCTCCAGTATTTCTCTCCATCCCCCTTCTTAGTTATTTCCTTAATGGTTAGTTTTGTTGTCTCTGGTTTCCCTCACGTCCCTTTTGTTGGTTGTTTTCTCATAGTTTATTTCCTCAGTGGTGTTGCTCCTTTGTTGCCTCCGGTTCCCTCGTGTTTCTCATTATTATTATTATTAGTTCTTATTGTTAATTTCCCATCCTGTGTTCTTCTGTGAGTTAGCTCATTTTCTATTGCTTGTACTTTTCACAATTCTTAGCTGTCTGTTTTTTTACGCTCTGGTTTTCTTTATCATTCCTTGGTTTGTTGTTTACACCTCTGTTCTGCATTTACTCAGTCCTCTGTTTATGTTCTGTTCCATTTTCATCCTTACAATAACTAATTTATTTTTTCACGCAAATCCACCTCTGCTTGAGTCATTGATCGCACACCCTCACAAGAGAAGCCTGATAACTAAAAGATCTGCCTGCCATTCTGCTTTTAGAGACTCTAGGAAAAACAAGCAAACCTGCAGTCTGAGAGTTAAGTGCTCTGTTAGGGACATAAGGAGTGATCAGATCTCTGATGTATGATGAAGCTTGATTGGTGAGAGCTGTCAAAAGAAGAATCTTAAAATCTGTTCTAAGTTTGACAGGGAGCCAATGAAGATAAAATAGAGGAGATATGATCTCCCTATTAAGTTTTATCAGAACTGTTGCTGCAGCGTTTTGGACCAACTGAAGACTTTTAATTGCCTTTTGCAAACTTCCTGCTAATAGACAGTTATAATAGTCCACCCTTGAAGTAACAAATGTATGGACTAGTTAAATAGTCTTTCATCATCAGACCTAGTGAGAAAATTCCTAATTTTTGCTGTATTCCTAAAGTGAAAGAAGGAAATTGTAGAGACCTGTATTTATATGGGACTTAAAAAACATATCCTGATAAAAAATAGGTTCTTACGCTGTTAGCAAAGGCCAATTTGATGCTATTTAGTTTAAGGGGTTGACTAAGCAGTTTCCTTTTTAGAGGTTCTGGTGCAAAGATGACAACTTCTGTTTTTTGAGAGTTCAAGAGCAGAATGTTTAAAGTCATCCACATTTCTATGTTTTCAAGACATGCCTGTAATCTACTAAACTGACTGGATTCATCAGGATTAATGGATAAATATAGTTGTGTATGATCAGCATAACAGTGGAAATTTACACCATGCTGTCTGATGATTTTACCAATAGGGAGCATGTATATAGTAAATACAATTGGGCCAAGTATAGAACCCTGTGGTACTCCACAAGTAACCTTACAATGCGGAGAAGATTTGTCTTTAGATTAACAAACTGGGATCTATCAGAAATATGATTTAAACCAGCCTACTGCTGTTCCCTTGATCCCTACAATGCATTCAAGCCTTGCTATGAGGATATTGTGATCGACTGTATCAAAAGTAGCACGGAGGTCTTAAAAAACTTGAATAGACACAAGTCTTTTGTCTGAGACCATTAGAATATCATTTGTGACTTTAAGGAGAGCTGTCTCACTGCTATGATGAGCTCTGAAACTCTGACTGAAATTCTTCAAATAGGTCATTATTCCTTAAATGCTCTTTCAGTTGATTAGCAACAATTTTTTCAAGGATTTTAAATAAAAAGGGAATATTTGATATGGGTTTGTAATTTATTAAATCTTCTTGATTAAGAGGTTTCTTAATTAAGGGTTTTATTACAGCTATGTACCTTAAAAGCCTGTGGTACATAGCCATTCACTAAAGACAGATTAATCATATCCAAAATGGGGGTAATAATAATAGGAAGTACTTCTTTAAACAATTTGGTTGGGATTGGATCCGACATACAAGTTGAAGGCTTAGAAGAAGCTCAAAAGGCTCAACTGGATGAAAACACTTCAGAGATCAGGCTCCAGAACCACATTCAGTGCCTCCACGCTCACCGAGGTAGTAGTCAGGATGCCAACGATTTTAGTTAAAATAGATTAAATTATATCAATAAAGAATTCAATAGTCATTACAGCTAAGAGCTGGAGGAATGGATGGCACAAAAGAGTTTTCATTTCTCATAAGTTTGGCGACTGTATTAAAAAGAAACCTAGGATTGTTCTTATTCTTCTCTATTAATGTAAAATATGCAGATCTAGCTTGGAGAAGGATCCTTTTATACAGAAGCACACTGTTTTTCCAGGAGAAATATGACTCCTCTAAAAGTGAAGACTGCCATTTCTTCTCCAATTTCCTGGTGTTTCCCTTCGAGATACGAAGATCTGAATTAAGCCAGGGAGCCAACCTCTGATAAGTAATCACTTTCCTTTTTATAGGGGCTACGTTGTATAATGCAATATGTAATGAGGACGTAATACTATGAACAACATCATCAATTAGTGTAGGGAATGAAATTAATTTGCTGCATTTTCTGATAGACCCTACTGTAATGAAATTTTCTTTCAGATTTTCAGTGCTCAGTAAAAAAGAACTCAAAAGTTATCAAAGAATGGTCGAAAAGGAGAAGGTTATGAGGAATTACTGTAACTTTTTCACACTCAATGCCATAAGTCAGCACAATGTCTAAAGTGTGACCAACAGAGTCTAAAATGACAGTAACGGCTACATTTAGGCTGTCATTTTGGATTTCAACATGAATGTTAAAATCTCCCACTATAATGACTTTATCAGTGTTTAACACTAATTCAGATAAAAAAATCTGTGCTCTGATCTATGAATTCAAAGTAAGGACCTGGAGGACAATACAAAACAACAAACACAAATTCTTTTAGAGGTTGGATGAGGAAAGCTAAGTGTTAAAAGGAACTATAACTATTTGTAGGCCTCGGATTAATTAATAAAACTGATAAATGCTTCCTACTCCTCCACCTCTTCCAATACTTTGAGGAATGTGAAAATTTGAATAATTAGAGGGAGTTGATTCGTTGATACTAACATAATCCTCTTGTTGCAGCCAGGTTTCTGTGAGACAAACCAAATCAATTTGATTATCAAGAATTAAGTCATAAACTAATAGAGACTTTGAGGAGAGAGATCTGATGTTCAATAAGCCACATTTACTAGTTGTATATTTTTGTTTAAAGTGAGTTGTTTTTATCTTTGAGATTTTCAAGATTCTGTCTTTTTAGATTGATCTATAATCTATTTGATTTTGGCTGTGGGCAGGACACCATCTCAATGGGATAATGGGTAGGTAACAGTATAGAAGCTCCAAAGAGGAGTTCTGAACTATGACTCTGCTTCCTGGTCTGGACCCTGGTTTGTCAGTATTTTGGGGAATAAATAAATTCAGCCATATTTTGTGAATGAAGAGCTGCACCATCCAAAGTGGGATGGATGACGTATCACCGGATCAGATCAGCTTTTCTCCAAAAAGTTGGCAAATTATCAATGTAACCCACACCGTTTTATGGACACCACCAAGATGACCAGCGGTTGAAAGACAACATGCAACTAAACATGTCACTGGTGCGATCAAGCAGGGGACCAGAGAAAACTAGAGTCCCACATTGTTTTTGCAAACTCAGACCAAAGCAATACTAATTTTAGTGACCTTCAATTGGTGTAACCGGGTGTCATTAGCATCAACGTGAAAAACTATCTTACTGTATTTACGATTATCCTTAGCCAACAGTTTTAGGTATAATTTTATGTTCTGGCCCCTGGCAAACATTTGACTATGGTTGATGGTTTCTCTGAAGCCACATTTCTGACTATGGAGCTGGCAATAACCATAGTCTGCTTCTGAGCGGGTGCATTGCTAAGTGAGGAAAATCGATTTGAGACGTGAGCAGGGTGGTTGTGAGCCCTATAGGCTTGGTTCTAGGACAGTCGAACAGTCACCCAGCCAGACTGATGTCCCGGCTGCGTGGGATCTGCTGGAGGACCACTAGGGCAGCCTGTTCTTGTTGGCTCCCTGCTAGTTAATGGACCTCAGCTATCTGCGGGTGTTTCAACAGCATGGAGCTGGGCTTCCAATCCAGACATCCTCGTCTCCGAAGCTACAAAAATGCTACATTTAATGCACGTACCATTATCAAGGAGGCAGAGAAATAACTAAACATCTGACACACAGCAGGACATAAGAGAGCCAGAGGGATAAGCCATGGAGCCGCTAAAAACTAAGCTAAGTAGCCTAAGCTAGGGAGTGCTAACTAAACAAAAAAAGGTCAGTCTAGGACAATTACGGTTTCTAAAAATGGAAAGTGGAGCAACAAAAATGTGATTACTGTGCATTTGTGTTTAGAAGTAACAGGTTAGAAATTAGAAAAGTCTCAGTACAGAGAAATTGGAGTAATACGAGAGAGCGCGGAGCTAGCAGACGCTAACAGACACAGAGACAATACGTCAATACATTAATGCCGCTTCTAAATATTTTTGTTGTTGTTGTTGTTCTTTTTCTGGTATTAGAATGCAGATTACAATTGAACCTAACACCGGTGTATCTGAAGAACATTATTTGGAGAAGCTTTCTTTAATACAGGATAGCTAGCTGGTTATCATCTGGATTATTGTGTAAATTGCTATTGCGACTCCTGTATTGGTTTGTCTGGCCTTAAGCTATATATCTACCAACAATCAAAGAAAATACACCAAATAAATGAAATATAAATCAGTACAATAATTAAAACCAGGCAAAAAAAATGCTTTAACCACAAAATGCTGAAAAAATGTCACATAAAGGGTTAGGAACAATTAGCTACTTATGATGAAAGACTCATTATCTGTGCCACAGACGTCAATGACCATGTCTGCAAAAAACTGTTGCAAATGCAAGCGAAGCCTGAAAGTGTGTCATAGATCAGTTTAGACATGGTTAAACTGATCTATAAAGCATGACAATTGGTATCATACACTGCATCATATGTTTAGTGTGAGCTTTCCATGTAAGTCTGCAGCCAACTCTAGTAACATGCTGCCCTCTTCTGTTAATAATACAGAACTGCATTGTGGGTTTTTTTTTTAGTATGTATGTAATTTTTGGCATAAATATCAAGATTTTTTTCATTTTTATCTGTAGACTTAGTAGTAGTAGCTGCGGTCGTTGGAGAACAGTTTCATTCATTTTTTTAAAAGCAGAGTGAGTTTTGTAGAGCAGATTGCAGCTATGTTAGTTAAACTCTTTGATGACTACTCTAATTTAGATTCTTTGTTGTGCAACATACATTAATTACAGGGCAGCACATTTGTGACAAGTCTCACCATGGGAGCCTCTCTAAATGCTATGTGGTTCTGTCTGCATTGGAAGTGGCAGGGTGAATAAATGGCTGTCATGTATGTGTTTGTATCTTGTCTTGTAGTGGCTAATGATGGTGAGTGTGGGTAAGAGCAGCAACGCTCTCCACCAGATGGTGAGTAATGTGGTTTGCTTTAGCTGCCCACCATGCTTGCTCTAATTAAGCAGAGGAGATTATATTAAAACTGGCACCCACACACATTCAGAGTGGCGTCAGCTTGAGAGTGGGGTTCATATCTGAGCTAGAAGTGATTTGTATTTATCACCCAGTCGCAATCACACATGTCCTTGATTATTTCTTAGATGATGCGATCAAGAGAAGGTTAAATAGGTTGCTCCTGAGCATGGCATTGCTCTGCTGTTGAGATCAGGTCATCAAGTTCTCTTAGAATGACAGAATAAAATATTTTGGGTCCTTGAATTGAACTAGGTAAGACAATGACATTCAACAAAATTAATAGTTTAACAACTGAAAAGGGAATTGAGTGAACCCTTGTTGCAATAAATTAGAAATACTCAATTTTACAGATAAAACATATTAATACATTTTGTGGGTCCTACAGTTAACTTTAAACACTAATTAAATGTTGAATTACATTCTTTTTTTTTGACAGTTATTTACTGTGTCTCAGCTTCAGGAAAATCTTAAGCAATATTGACAAATAGTGAAATCTCCTGCTAAACTGAATACAGAAAGTTCTCTAGACCCAACAAGGAATGGTTCGTCCAGTTTAAAATCTTAACAGTACAGACCATAGAGTTAATACTAGGCTTATAACATAATCACATTTTTGATGAAGCTTTTAGGTTTAGAGGTTAAGGTTATCTCTGTAGTTATGCTACTGCTGGAGGACATACTAACAACCATACTTCCAGTAATCCACTTACTTTTGATGTGATTGTTTTATTTTGTTCTATATTTCTTGAAGATGGGTCTGATTAAACAATTTCCATTTTAGACATTTCCATAATTTGTTTCTGTGTGTGTGCGTTAGTGGATTTAGCTCATTTCTCTGTTAAATGTGATACACCTTAGACATGCTAATTTTGTCATAATTTCTTGCTGATTGGTTTTGCATTAAAGTACATGGCTTAACTTGCCCCTACATATATTGCCAAAGGTAATCAGTCATTAAGCAAACATTCATAAAAGTTATTTAAGAAGACCAAAAATATTTGAAATTACTTTGATGGTATATTTAAACAAAACCATTTTATAAATGCTGATAACTTTTTTTTAACACTTTTTTTTGTGCTTATTTTGAAATATAGCTGAAGCAGTACATTAAGACATAGTATGTTTATATATCTGGGGGGGAAAATCCGCCGGTCATACTTTTCTTTAGTTATTTCTATTATGATGCTGATCAAATGTTACCAAGTAGTTTTTCAGAAAATATTGTAATTTGTTTTAAATAATGCTTCAGCCTAAATGAAACAGAATAAGTATGCAGAGGGGTCATAGTTAGCCATCAAACAAAAGTTTCAAAACCTCTAAATTCTGTATTTGACAAAAAGACTAATACAAACTGAATGCATGACAAAAAAAAGTTAACATACAGTAAAAGACGTTACAAATTCATACCCAACTACTGAACTTGTGCAAATCATCTTTCAATTAACAATGCATATGAAGGTTTTTTAATTACCCTAATGAGATGACCTATCATCTTTAAAGCTAAAGAGGAGATTAAAAAGCTGTTATGTTGTAGTTACTCAAAGGGAAACTGATATAGTCCTGGACATTTGGGAGTTAGTGTCAAAATCATTAAGGAAACTTGAGAATAGTATAACGGAGGCATTTCATGCCGACACATCGCATAAAATCATTCAAAATGGCAACACTCCTAAACATACAATGGAAGATCGTCTAAGGGTGAAGAACTCAGTCAGTCTCTGCAGCTCAGTCTAGCTCAGCGGCAATTGATTTGCCGGGAAATGAGGGGTGGGGTGGACGGGTTGTGGTCTGAGGACGACTACAAATGCCTGAGGTATTGTACCATATTTCAAACTCCTGTCCAACTCTGATGGTCATTATCCAAGGAGGCCACCCATCTAAAACATAAAAAAAAAAATATGTTCTCCCAGTGCACCCACTCCCCTCCTCACCAACATACAAGTATTGAGTAGTATTTCACTAATGTTGACTTGGCTGAATAATTACTGACTAAAGTAAGAACATGAGGTGATTTTGTAGAATAAATTGTTGATATTGAGTTGCATATTAAAGCTCCTTGAAAGACTATGCTACTGGAGAAGATCAACACTGGAAGGGAAACTAAGGTAAGAGGTATAGAAACTAAAACTAAGAACATTATGATGCTAGCTGTGAATACCAACAGCAGCTATGCTTGGGGGTACACTTTTGTTTTCATTTAGGTTGCCAAATCTTGGAATGACCTTTTTGTTTAAATTAAATTATTTTGAAATGTGCATTATCTGTAACACACAGAACACCTTAATTGATTTTTGTTTGGTTTTACAACATAGACATGCTCGTCTCGCATGTCTTTCACTTTAGGTCTGAACAAAATGTAAACTAATTGTGTAAGAAATTGTAATTGTTTCAACTTGGGAAGACTTTGGGAAATTATTACATTTAGCTTCAAGGCCCAAAATTTCACCATAACTTAATCAAAATGCATAATTAAAACAGCCTTTGGCATAGACCTTTAACACATAACAGATGTTTTCATATGAGTGTTTAAGTTGTTTCACATGGTGAAGTGGTGGGAAGACTGACACATGAGGAAAATAATTTGTCTGGCAATTTTCTGCCTTAAGCTTCTGAGATGTAAGGAGTTGCTACTTTGCCTTTTAAAATGTTATTACCTTTCAGCTGCCATAATTTATGCATTTTCCATAATTTGATGGAGGAGCAAGCTGTCAATTAATGTCATTTTTTAATTTTTTTTACCCTAGAAATGAATCCACAATAACATTCTGCATTTAACTTACTAAAAAACAAAACTTTATCAGACTCAGGAGAACCATATTGTATATACATATTGAAAATAAATGGTGACATCATAAATGTTCCTACTTAATGTTTTTTAGAACATTGTCCAGCTTATATGCACATCTATGATACAGCCTGAAAGGTAAACCATGCTAATGTCATACAGTGGGGAAAATCCATCTAAGCTTGAATATATGTATTCAGAGAAATGTCCTGAATTAAGACACAATTGTTTCTAATTTATTATTGTCTTATTAGCTCCCCAACTTTAAACACATTTTACAACCTCTTGTGGGTTTTTGTACAATTTCTTGTTCTAGAATATGATAATAATAATAATAATAATAATAATAATAATAATAAAAATACTTTTGTGTGTGGTCAATAACCTCTGTGTTAATTTAGCAATATGCTCAAGTAGAGACTAAAAAACTTAAGTGGTAGGTAAATAAAATAAAGTATTGTGTATTCCTGCTAACTTTTTTTGATGCTCATTTTTGATTTACTGTGCATTCCTGGAGTTGTCCCCAGGTTATTGCTGGTACAAGACTGCAATGAAAACACATGTTTGTACAGTAACTGCCACCACCCACAGATGTCACACACCAGTCATAACCTTGTAAGACCTAAATATTGAAAAAACTGAATAACATCCCCCCCCCCCCCAGATATTGTGTTAGAAGGCCTCTGATGTAGAAATGAAAGGGTTTACAAAATGTTTGCTTTTTAGTAAAATTTTAGGGAAATATTGCAATGCGGCAACGTTGGGCATTGATGGGAGCAGAATTTCTGTATTTGTACTCACTCTCTCTGAACAGATATACAGAACATTTAAGTATTCATTTGCAAGGTTGAATGCTTAATTACCCACTTAACAATATATATCATTAGTAATAATCATACAACAATTTAATTTATGAATAAGCATTTATTTATAAAGTAGAAAAAAATAGTATTTACAGGTCTTTTTCCTTTACAAAACAAATGCTAATCAAAATTCCACAACTTTCTAACAATACTGTCTGGCTGGCCTATGATACTCTCTACTTATCAAATGCGGAACATTCCGTACCAGTTTTTTTAATCTCTTAGTGCTAATAACTGCTCCTTGTGCAACACTGAGAAAAAGACATCTTTGGATCATTACAACAGTTTAAAGTTAAAACACAAACACACAACTACAAAGACACGCACACACCCTGATATAGAAGGAGTTTCAGATATCCCATACAATTTATTCATTGGTTTTATTATGGTATAAGCTAAATTAAGTTAAAAAAATTACAGAAAAGCATATTTATCATTAAGTTACAACGAATCATCTAGCATTTAATTTCTCCTAATTTTTTTCCAATCTGTGATAATGTGAGAAGAGCGGTGCCCTTATGTAAGGTGTAAGGATCTCAGATTATTTTGACTACCGCTTTAGCCCAATGGAATTGTAAAACAAACATAACAAGCTCTAAATCTAATCTGATGATTTTTTTTTTCTAAAATAACAAAATATGCACATGTTCTACACATTGTTATTAACACAAAAAAATATTTAAGGAATTTTACTTAGTTTAATCCTAACAAAACCAGTGTTGGGGAGAGGGGGGGTGAGATCAACGGAACATTTGCTGGTAGAGTGATTTCAAGGCCATGTGACCGGACATATAAAGACTTGTTCTAACCAATATATCCAATAGCATTGTAAAGACAAACAATAGGACCCATTAACTGTGTAAATGTGGTCTTGAGACAAAAAAAAAAAAACAGTTTCCAGGCCTTTTTTAAGAATTGTTAAAAGTGATGTTTTATTTTTGCAAAGGTTTTATGCTTAAATAGACCTATGGATGCATGTACTATGCATGTATGAAACAATTGTGCAATCAGACAACTTAAATGTCCAGATTCAAGTTAGATGAAGTATCACTTCCAGAAACACAAGAATATGCTGTTTTTATGGTAGTTTCAGCCCATTATCCTATCCAAGAATTCATATTTGACTCATGACTGATATTACACACAGTAAATACATCTGCTGAGCCCCATCCTTTATAGTAAAAAAATGCTTTAGGTAGAATTATTTACAATCATTCATGGAGAAATCAGGAATCTGGCATTGTTAAACTAGTTAAATATTAAAAATGTACTCAAAATAATGTTTGGATTATATAAAAATGTGATTACGGCACTGGACCAAAAATGTTTTTTAACCCATTTAGATCATTTAATGAAAGGTGGGGCCATAAATGTGTAGGATTTTTAAGAAGTTTTTCTTTTTTCACTAACAGAAATGAAACAGCTTTTATTGGGGGGGGGGCTGCATTAAAATTGTTTGCTTCTGTTAGTCATTTTCGTATTTTTACTGGAAAAAATACCATGGTAGGCTGAAATAATTAGAATATAGAAATTGTGGGAATAGCTTCAAGTAAACAGAATAAGTAAGTGGTATAAAAAATGCCAGTAAAAATCTTTAGTTGCTGCCAGCTTCAAGTGGTTAGGAGTACAAACTTGAGCAAACCACAACGACATTTCCATTCGATTTTGAGGAAAAAAAGGAAGTATTTTATAGATCCAGTTTTCTACGCCAGTTCTATGTGACGACTGGCTCCAACGTAAAGAGTTGTTTGCATATTTGAAACATGTCAGGCAGGTTTGGGTAAGGTGTATGTTTTAGGATTTGGGATCGATCGAAAGCTCTGAAAGCAGACAGAAGCAACAGCAGGAAACAAACGAGGTGCATAAAATAGTAAATCGTTTTATTCTTTTTTTTTAAACCATGCCACGGAACACTGATGCATACAGAGTTGTGCCTGAATCCACACTGAGAAAACGTTTGCACACGCCGTGTAACAAAGCTGTAATGAAGAGGTTTTTTTTTTTTTTTTTTT
>JAVLVB010000318.1:2459789-2478906 GCA_032876305.1 Orestias chungarensis | reverse complement strand
ACATACAAAGATCAAAGAAAAATAACAAACCCCTTTTTCAAACAAAAGTGCTCTATTTCTTTTGGTCCACGGAGGAAATCCATTTATAGTGCATGTTCATGTAGAGTACATACAGTGAATGTGGGTGTTCATGGCACTGAGTTTTGTTGGCTACTTAGAAAGGCATCGGCAATGCACACAGATGCCAAGATTTGCTCATTGTCCAGAGATGTCAGTCTACTGTCACTCTGAAGAGAACAGTTTGAGACAAGCGCGCCACTTTTTTTTTCTTTTTTTCTATGACATTATTTTTTCCCCCCCACAAAAAGTTGCTCAGACCTTGCATCAGATTATCAGCCACTATCACAGTATGTTGCTTCCATTTGCAATGTTCAGACAAAGTGGATCTACATGGCAGTCTTTCTTTAGTTTAGTAACAACAAACGAACACCCAGAGAACACCTACCGACAGCACAGACCCATGTATCCAAGCACACTGATGCTGTACTTATAAAAGAGGCACGAGGGAGGGGTCTTATCAACGCGTACATAAAAGCACACACACAAACATTAAGTTGTCTCTTAAATCATACCAAATGTAAACAAATAGCAAATTACTGTAATACAAAAATACGACATGTCAAATCTAGAAAGCCCGCGTTGGGCTCACATAAGGGGAATCACATACCATGACAGTACGTTACAGCTACACTACGACCAACAATAACCTGCTCATAGGATTTGTATGTCAGAATTCTCTATTCCTGTTTTAAAAAAAAGAACACATGTTCTTTTTCCTGTTCTTTTTTAATAGAAAATTCAGATTGTGTGGTTTTTGTAAGACATCTATATAGAACGAAAAAAACAAACTACACTTAGAAGGCCTATAGAGGCTTATCAGATTTTTTTACACATAATTTGACCATGTAAATTACATTTGTCGTAAAGTGAACCTTGATGAAATTAGATTAGCAACACGCTGACCGGAATGATGCGACCGACAAATCTCTAGTTTTTTTTGTAAAGCTTAGACCTGCTGATGCAGAGTGACTGGTTCCACTTTCTCTGCAAGAACCAATAAGACCAAATCGTAAAAGTATTCGTAATATTATTTTAGCCTTCTTGCCGCGCAGAAACTACATATATTTACGTTAGGAGTAAATGTTGATATCACACTGTGTGTGTGAGGTTATTTATTTATTTGTGGTAAATACTGAGTGCAGAAAATGCAACGCCAAACAAAAATACAGGTCAACTTTGCCGTTCTTTTTTCTGCCTTACTATTATCTGTGTCAGGTCTTGCTGTCTGTTGACACTGTTGCAGCTGAATAAACACCTCTTAGCAAGTTTTTTAAAATACAGTTTCCTTTTAAATAGCTTCTTACAACTTTGTCTTCCCCTGATTTTATTTTACTTTTTTTTTACATGGACATAAAGAATACCTAAATTTCACCCTTCTAAACAGCCTCCATAAAGAAGAAGGGGCTCTTACAGTGACCTGTTAGTCCTAAAATTATTTTTGATTAAGTAATGGGGGGGTTAACCAATCGTCACAGCCAATCAAGCTGAAATTTGGCTAATGCTAGTCACCAGTCAGTTTCCTAGTGCATCTTTAGTGAGAGGTAGAGCTTGCTCTACAGGGAAGCATCTCTACAGACACAGACCATGAGATTAAACTCATCACATATATTTGGTAACACATAAAGAATATATAAATAGCAAACCCTTTCACAGAAACGACTCGATCCTGAGATCGAGTCACCTCCAATTCACCACCGACTGCATGAGAAGATGAGGCATAAAAGAGATCAAGCACATGAGGTCAGCCGTTCAAGTAAACATGCAGAAAAAACGGGACTAAAGGAAAAATCCGACAGCAAAACAAAGCAAAATTCCGATGAAATTAGAAGAGAGAAGATGCAAAGTTAAGCAAATCAAGCTTATGAGGATGTATTTTTAACATCTGCGGCACAACTGAAGATGACACAACTCGCATGGTGGTGTAGCGTTCGCTCAAATGTTGCGGTACATGCAGGTCAGCGGGCAGCCACTGCTGACCTGTGGTATTGATTTCTCACCACAATAGATTTTTAAGAGCGGTTATCTAAACTGTGCGCACAAGAGAAAGTGCACAGTGTGTGTGTGCCTGTCAGAAGCTTTTATAATTGAACTTTTTTCACTGTTACATGGGCAAATATGCTCCCGCGCCTCAAAATGTCACCATTTGAGTTTTAGAGAAAGGCTAAGTAAATCTCTTTGGATTTGACTGTTATTAATAAAGATTCAATCATTTGTTTTAGGATTTAATTAGCAAATTCTCTGCTTTACATTCTTCATATCCGGAATAATTTTACCGCTAATAAAAGTAATCATTAGCTGCAGCTCTACACTGTAAACACTTCTTTAATCCTGCTTGCTATTCATGTCAGGTACAAAACCTTTGTTTCACCAAGAAAATTTCCCCCTAAAACAGCAGAAGAGTTTTCAAAGTTCAGCATCAAAACCAGCAGCCTGAGTTTTTCACCTAGTAGTGATGGTACGCGTGCATGTCAGACTGTGCCTGGGGTCCAAGTCCTGCTCAGACGTAACAGACATACAGGTAAGTCTTTTCTATCCTCCAGTCGCTCGGCACCTCCTCGGGTTTGTGGCCCTTCATGTGCTTCTGCATTGCAGCCAAGCTCGGGCAGAAGTCCTGGCAGATGGTGCACTGATACGGAGAGGCTCCGTTATGCGTACGCAGGTGCTTGATCATGGCCGAGTAGTCTCTAGAGCGCTGGTGGCAAAGCTTACACTCAAATGGCTTCTCACCTTAAGAAAAGAAACAAACCAAGGAATCAAACAAGTCTTGCTCTGTTGGGTTTTAGGACATTTTCAGGTCTGTATAAAAGACACAATATAGAGAAAGTTTTTTTTTTTTTTTTTTTGTATTCCCAGACTTTATTATTATCATCATTAATTATCTATTTTGTCTTCATTTTCTGCATTTGTCTTTTACACCTCCGTGGTTGCTTTATTCACCCCTCTTGTCAACCTACTTCTTTCCTTTCCAGGGTTTTCCCTTGCTTGTCGTGCTTTCTTATCTTGTGTTTTTCTTTTCCCCACCTTTATTTTCTTGTCTTTCCTGTTTCTTATGACCTGCCTTTTCCTCCCTCATGTCATTACTATTTTCCTTTTTTCCTTCCTTTATTGTTTCTGTGCATTCTTCCCTCAAATTCCCCTTTACCCAATGCCTTTTATCATGTATTATTTCTTCCCTAATTTATGATTACCACGAAAAGTTGCATAGATAAATGTACTCCTATGAGAAAATATAGAAGTGTTATTTCCTTTTTCTTTACGCATAATAAACTTACATTATGTGATTTTTATTGTTAACAGCTTAGGTTTTTAGGTTGTTAAACTTCCGAAAGATCTGCTTTCAATCCATAATAAACATTTTTAAATTTGTTGCTGTTATACATTATAAATAGTCTGAAACATAACATTGAAGGCTGGAAAATTATTTAAAAAACTTTGTAGGAACCTTGTGTATAACATATAGTGAATGTACATTAAACATAACATTATTCAACCAAAGCAAACCACTGGGTGTCAGACTTGAGCAGTAGTAACTTGCACGTAAATAGTACAACTTCAATAACTCTAATCAGGCACTCTGTTTTAGACAAATTGACCAATATTTCATTTTATATAATTTGTCTTGTGGCCAGGTAGTATCGAAAATTTATTTTGTAAATGAGAATCTAAAATGTGTAATCTCTTTTACCCAGCTTCAATTACTTTATTCTACATGCTTGGCTTGAGCAGCATTGCCAGCTGAAGAGAGCCAAGTAAAGAGCATATTTGGGTTAGTTTTCTCTGTAATGATCAATAAATTGCAAATGTATAAGCAAAATATGTTAGGCATGACAGCTTAATCCACTGTTTTTATTATATAAAGGATGTGATGGTAACATAATTTGATAAACATGAGATAAAATACAGTCTGAAAAATTTTGAATTTTTTTTCTTCATAACAGACCTCAATGCTAAAATCAAAGTTAAAGCATTACTTTAACAATGTTAAATGGGTTTTTTCTTAGTTTTAAAGTTGAAGATTTTTTTCTACTGTATATAGTTTGAGGCTTCCAGTCATGGTAAAACAAAATAATTTTAAAATAGACAAACAGTTTCTAAAAGCATTTGAATCTAAACTTAAAAATACAAAACCACACATAGCACATCCCATCATTTAATTTTTTCAAAAATATAACAGAAAAACAAATTTACATTTAAAATTGGGGTTTGTTTCATGCCTATTTAAACGTGATAGTCTTAAACATTATATCTGCTAAATAAGGTATTTTGAAAGAGTTGTGTGTGTTTTACCGTGTTTTTGCTGCATCAGTCAGGAAGATTTTTTTAACAATTACTATTCTTGTGGGTCCGACTTCAACAAGTGCTGTTTTGGGTTACAGGTTTGGTGTATGACTTTGGTGTGAATCGAGTTGGGGTTATATTTAGGGTTAGGCACCTACTGCTATTGGTTAGGTTTATGATGGTTTAGAGGTGTGGTTTGAATTCAAATTTGCTTTAAGCTTGGGTTACATATATATTGATAATGGGTAGGATTAGGGTAGATGGTTAGACATAAATGCAGGAACTGAAGGGAATGGAAATCAATACATGGAAGTTCTTAAATGGGTGGTCAAAGAAACTTTTCTGTGCTGTGCTGTATGGTTTCTGTTAATTAAGTAGTAATTAGATCTCACTGTAAAGATAATATCTGTTAATAAAAAGCATCTAATTTCTGCTAGATTTAGTATGTAGTAGATTTAGTATTTAGGGGCTTACAAAAGTGTTCATACACTACCATATTTTTTTTCCTTCCATTTTAAGCACTCCACATTATATCCACAAGCTTCAATGTATTTATTGGGATTTTAAGTGATAAACTATTATCAGGATCCCATAATTGAAGTGGAAGGACATTTATTGTTTTATAATTGTGTTGTAACTAAATATGCATTCAGATAAATCTCAGTCAAATTACACAACATGGTCTTCCTGTATGAACATCTATCTCAGCCGCTACATGAAGACTTAAGAGAATTGTAAAACAAATCCATGGCTCGAAGGCAATAATCCAACTACATTTTAAATATTGTTTGTGCTCCCAGAAATATCTGGTATTTATGTAAGGACTACAAAGAGAAAGCTATTGTCAAAAGACCTGTTTGCAGTTTTTCACCAGCTATGTAAAGGACGGTGCTATGGTCAGATGGGACCAAAAGAAAACTTTTTGACCTGGATAGAAAATTAACTGGATGGATGTCAATATATTTAAAACCTGTTTGAGGCTCAAAGATTAGTGTGTGAGACAGATTTTCAACTTCTGGCATGACAAAGGTCCCAAACCTGATGGTCTACCCTGTCTGATGTTCCCTATCAGTTCTGAGTTAACTTGAGCAACTATGCTTAAGAAAACTGGCTAAAAGTTTTGCTAAAAGTTTTGCATATAACAGCAGAAGACCTGCAGGTGTATGTGGCCCCATGTTTCTCATAACGCCCTGGAGCTGGTTCTAAAACATACTGACTCAGAGGGGCTGAAAAAAATGCACGTCAAACATTTTTCGACATCCACACTCATTTGAAACCTGTGGTTGAAATAAAAAATTGTGAAAAGGGGTATGAGCATTTATGCAGTGCACTGTATTAGATCCCCAAGCTGAGCTCTCACCTGTGTGAACCCTATAATGCGTCTCCAGCTGGTGTTTCAGACTAAACCTCTTTCCGCAGCCATTGCACTCATACGGCTTCTCTCCAGTGTGGATGCGTTTATGGCCCCTCAGCGTGCTGTCGTCTCTGAAGCAGCTCCCGCAGAACTCGCACTCAAACGGGTGATCGCCTAGAAGCACAGCCATGTCAGAAGAGCATCAGCAACACCAACGGAAGGTCACTGTTACAAGAAGGCGTTTAGAGCAAAGTTATCCATGACACGGTGTCATGGTGCATTTTTAGCTGCATAAGTCAAATAACCACACAAGCCTATATGGAGTTGCGCGTTTTCAGACGTTGCTAATGTTATGACATGAGGACACTCCTCTTAGCTGTATGCTAACAGCTAATAAAAGTCCTCCAGGCATGTGCTGCTCTGTTCTCTATACTGTAGTTAATCTATTTCTCTCCTAGGCTGAGGGTTTGACTCATCTCCAATGACCTATGTGCCTCATTATCTCAGTGTCCACAGCAACAGCAAAGTCAGAGGATACATTGCTCTCCTCATTACAGGCCGATTCTCCCCAATCCCCCACCCCAATGTGGAGCAGATGACATTTACAAAATGTTACTTCCAAGCAGAATGGCATACAAACAAGATACGCTGCCATGGCCAAAACTCCCTTCACTTCTGTCTCTTCACATCAATTATGTACTTCTCCCATCTAGACATCAAGCCATCCTGACAGCTGGTAGTGTTATTTAAGGTAGGAGCAGAAAAGGGGACATCTTTTCAGTAAATATCTCCCCGTCTCCTGCGGTACTAAGACTCACCCTCAGCAGTACACAGAGACAAGTCATTTCCATTTGCTTTTCTTTCAATATTAATTTGGGTTTCCTCTATCATTTTATGTGAACCACACAAGAAGTGACAGCCATGACTTGCCGAGGCCCAAAGGCTGTCTAAGAACCCGAAATATAAACAGAATGAGATTGCCCAAAAATATGCACCAGCCATAAAGGTACAGTGCTGTCATCTGGGAGGTGAGTCATCCTATAGAGAGCGAGAAGGAAGAGTGGGAGAGGATGTGTGCAGATTGACTAAAACCTTACAGCCAATAACCCGAGGAAATTAACCTATATACGGAAATAACGCAGCTCTTTTTCCAAAGTACAGTGCTCTAAAAAGTACTTCTTACTTTTTGATCCAGCCATTCAACAATACATCTCCTATTCTCACTAATTGTAACAAACAGTAATAGACAGACGTGTCACTCAGAGCAACATGGGGACACACAAACAACTATAAACACATACACTGGCAACAAGTGGTCACCAACCAAAACATGCTTGTTTTCATGCTGTGGGAGAAAGTTGGAGAACCCAGAGAGAGCCCACAAGTTCAAGACAAGGACATAAAAAAATTTGTTGAAAACTCCTAGTCAGGATCCTAATCTATCAGAATCAGAATCAGGCTTTATTGGCCAAGTATGCTCACACATACAAGGAATTTGTTTTTGTTTACACAATGCAGTGCACGAAAAATACAGTAAAGAAACATTTGTAACATTTAGCATGTGTAATTTATATTGTAAAAAAAGTGCAGTTTTGTGCAGTATAAAAACTATAGAAGTTATAAAAATATATAAATACATTTTTCAATTGTTCATGAGAATAATGGAAGTTGGAAAAAAACTTCTCTCTAGCCTGGTCGTACGGGTCTTCATGTGGCTGAAGCGTCAGCCTGATGGAAGGCACCGAAACAGGTGACGGCCAGGGTGAAACGGGTCGGTGATGATTTTCTCTGCACGCTTCCTGGTACTGGAGTCATGCAGGTCCAGCAGTGCGGGCAGCTTTACACCGATGGTCCTCTCTGCACACTTGATAATGCGCTGCAGTCTCTTGGTGTCGTGTTTTGTGAGAGCACTGCCCCACACTGTGATGGATGTGGTGATGATGGACTCTATGATGGCTGTGTAGAACTGCACCATCAGCTCTTGGGGTAGGCAGTGCTATGCTAATATTCAAATATTTCTTAAAGTAATACAACTATTTTGTGACTGTCTGGTCACTGACACCTTCCTGTAGTGATTCTGGTATGCAGGGCATCATCTTCTCATCAGTAGATGATGACTTTCAGTGACTTAATTGTAACAAAGCTGTTTTTACCCTTTTAAAACAGACTAGTAACAGATTTATTTGAAATTATTCCTAGTTGCGGTAACTTGGTAGTAATTATACCTTGTAGTGGCTAAAGGCAATGAACATTGCTTTTCAGAAAATGCTTGATTATTCAGGTAAATCATTATTTAACTAGGGTGATTATTTTTTCACATCGGGTCAGATTAGTTTTGGATAGCCTTTTCTTAACTTCATAAATAAAATTATTGTTTAAAATATATAGTAATTTTTGCATTTACTCATTTCTTTTTTTCAACTTTGGTTGATCTGAAACATTTATGGCATTTATGTAACAAAAGAAACAATTATTTTGACAATCACTACAGACAGCAGTGATGGCTGTAAATGAGCTCTTACCTGTGTGGGAGCGCAAGTGTCTTTTGAGGGTGGTGTGGCTGGGGAAAGGGCGCTCACAGTGGCTGCAGATGTAGCTGTGCATCCCTGCATGGACCTCCATGTGCTGCTGCAGGGCCTTCTGGGTCTGGAAGCGCTTTGCACACAGCAGACAGAACACCGCCATGTCAGTCCCTGGAGAACGCACAAGACACAGACGCACAGTTATTTCAGTACCATACACAGACAGGGCCTTAAGTGAGGAAACTGGGTCACTTCAACTTTGTGCAAGTCCTCAGAGCTAAAAGCTTCTTTCAAAGAGCAAGTGACTCCACCTAAACTAACTCCCCTAAAAGCCCAGAGGCACTTTCAGCTGCGAGTCTTTATACATGCTATTTTAAACCATGAAAGTGATTGTTTTCTTTAAGAATTTCCCCACACAATGCACACGGCATGCCAATCACACAATCAATGCCTCTTTCCTGGCGTGTTAGATGTATAATTATTCTCTTCATTCCCCCCCATCAGGACTCTGCTTCAGTCTGTGAAGTCCTCTGTCTCTGTGCTCAAAGAGCAGCTGATAGTGGCTCCACCCTAAATGATGCCTACACTACGTGCTCCGTGCTGAATGTTAAGTAGAGATATCAAGCCATTAAAGGCAGGACTGCAGGAAAAAACACAATCCAGTTTAATCCTGTGTGTGACCTGGCATCTCTTTAGGGCTGCTTTCCTGTTGCACAGAGTGTGGCGAGGAATACAGATGGGGTGTCGCTGGCAGGGTTGTTTGAGTCAAAATGGCTACGTGAAGAAGATCCATTGGCTGTCATACAGTCAACACTTGATCTTCGGGTTGCATGCACCACCTCTCAAACCCTTACTGGAATTCACACCGATACAAGTTCGCATGTGCGGTTAGATGGAACCGCGACTAATAAGCGGCATTGACATAATGTGCGTGTCCTGGAGAGTGAGGCTTTAATGTGAGATTATGAGGTCCTTATTTCTCTGTCTGCTCAGGTTGCAGATCATTTACAATGTGAGCAAGCCCCATTGCTGGAGATGTCTGATTGAATCTGAGTCAGGAGCAGAGGATCATTAGTAAACAGAGGACTGTGCCAGCACTTCATTGGAATTCAAGTGGGGTTGCTGTGTCGCATTTAAAATGCAGTCTGATGAGGTCCACTAAATCAAATCATTTGTTACTGTTATTGAAGTGCCTTGAGGCAACTGGCAATTAAATTGGAATTAACGCAGGGAAAGGGATACAGCACACTCATACTAAGAGGGAAGAGTGTCAGACACTTGCTTTAGGTTCAATCAAGTTAGCACACAGATGAGCCTGATCAAAGAAAGTAAGAAAGAGAAATCAAACTAATCCATGCATTCCAATTTATTCACACAAATCAAAGCTCTGCATTTTATAGATAAGTATAGTTTGAAAAATCTAAGATCTAAGATTTCGGAATACAAACACTGAAAACTCAAAATAATGTGCGGATACTGCATGTTTTAAATGTGAAGTTGTATTAAGTGTGTAAAAGTAGTTTATTTCTTGCCTGCAATTTATAACTCCAATTATTATAAATCCATATTACTTGGACTCTTATTGGGTAGACCTGGAGAGATCGAGATCAAAGTGGAGATCTTCCATTTTAAAGCAACTCCAAACTCAGATTTCATTATTTTATGGACAATAATAAAAAAAAATTTCACATGACCAATAATCATCCAGAGTCAAATACATTCTGGAAATGGAGCATGTATAGTTTCTTCGTAGGTAATGCAAAATATATATTCTGTTCAGTGATTAAATAAAAATAAAAATGGCATTCGCATAAATTATTTATACAGAAAGAATTTTTCAAGTGTTTATTTCTGTTAATTTGACCAGTATGGCTTGCAGCCAATAAAAAACCCAAATATTGCATAAATAGTACTTATTAAAGAAAAGCAGTTTTTTTTGTGGGGGGGGTTCTGGGCTACACGATGATAATGAGGAGTCTGTAATTTAGACAACCTGGTTTTATTTACAAAAAGGTCACGTGACAAAGGTCCATTGTTAAAGACCCTTAGTGTTTAAAATGCTGTATGCAAGCATAGTGAGTAAGGGAAACAAATTCTACCATAACTTGGGTATATTCACCAAACATGGACTGCAGCTGGTCTAATGGGACACAGTGGTCATTTCTTGCGTTAAGTCACCCTTTCTAGTGCATCTTTGGTGCCATTCATGCGTCTTTCTGATAAAAACCTTTTGGGAGATGCTTATTTTATTTTCCACTAAGACTCCTGTCCACACTACCAAAGTACCAAAACCTGCTTTAATGATGATGATGCAATCATGCTAGAATTAGAAACAAACTGACCTGAACCTCCACAGAGAATCTCTGGAGAACAAGAGATAAGGAGACAAGAGACTAAACAGTGCATGAGAGCTAAAGGGTGCAACTCAGGCTTCACTAACACCTCAAAACAACAGACTGTTGCTATTCCATTCTGTGCCGTAATGATTGATTATTTCATGCAAAAGGAACACCACTAAAGTACTAAAATACAGAGCATGTACATCATTTTAGTTTGCTGAGTTTTGCTACATCATTGGCTCTAAGCTGTAATTATCAAATGTAACCAAAATAAAAAACATTTTGTGTTTGTAATCAATCTGTTAGATCATCTTTTTTTACTAACACACTTTTCAATATAATTCCAATTATAATTATAATGATTAAGCAGCGATCTAGATTTATATTTGAGATTCTTACTTACATCTAGTAAGATACTAACTCCCAATAGTGTTTTAATAGATCTTCACTTCAGAACTGCTGAATTATCCCTTTGAGACAAAGGCGATGGGAAGAAATACTTTCCCTGATCTCAACAATCCTTCAGTGAGGCACTACAGTGGAATGAACTGCACCTGTTTGGGGACTTTAGCCACCACAATGGACACACAATAAGGTTCAGGACCTCTTTGACCAAGCCTATTAGTCATAGGCTCCTTACACAACTTCAACAATACTTGTCTTTATAGCAAGGCCTAATGACCAGGACACTTTTTTTTCACACAGAGACCACAATATTTTAGCTGTAAACAAAAGGATCTCCATTTTAAAATCCTTCGCTGCCACCTCACTCTCTGCGCCCGCTGACCGTACAGGAAATCATTGTGACTAACCAGCTTCCCTCTCTGCCTGATTCATACTCTACTTATTCTACTGGAAGCTACAGCTGTAACGCCTAGATAACGAGTCAACAGAAACTAAAGCAAAAATATTTTTTATTTAAAGTAGGAAATTTAATCTCTTTTAAGACTTGTGATTCATGTGATATCCCCTTTATTTGCTGCAATCCAGCAGGGGGAGTGCTTTGTGTTCCCGTGTGAAGAGTACCTGCAAGGGAGAGCACATAATCCAAATTGTATACATCAAAGCTGCTTTAATTACTCTGTCTCATATCAGCCATCATACATTACAAACTCGTGTTTTCTCTGCAGCTTGTTCACTTCTGCTGTGAAAGTTTAGTTTTCTTCTGTGTCGGTAAACCGTTTCTCTGTGACACTCGCAGACATCCACAGATCTAGACCTGATCCTTCTGTCAGCAACAATTCTGAAACTTGAGAATAGAAACGACAAATATTCTGTCACAAGAATCTTCACCCTTGATCTGCGACTGACATGCACTGACAAACAGCTCAGCAGTCCTTTTCATTCTGCTCAACTGACGGCTGCTGAAAATAAAAATACCAATATCTTGAAGTGTAAGAAGAAAAAAAAAACAACTGTAAGAAGTTTGTGTGTGTGTGTTAGTGGTGGCATTTCACCTCACCGTGCTCTGTTAACTTTTCAAACAACGCAATTTTTTTTTTCTTTTTTGGTCATGGAGTCTTTTTTCTTTTTTTTCAGTAAGCTTTTGTAATAAGTGCAGAGGAGTTTCTTTTTGAGAGAATAAGCTCCTAAAGTTGGCTGCCTTTGCCCCCTGCTTTCTCACCCCTAACTGCACAATAGCTGTGGGATTTGGCCTTTTTGAGGCACAGACTGACCCTTTGACCTTTGGCCCACAGAGGGGTAACTACCATGTAATCAATGGGTTTTCTCAAAGCATTGTGTTCAGTGGGAGGAAGGCTTTTACTGTGCGTATAATGATTTACCTCTGAGCAGTTCTGCAGTTACTCTGTGCTTTATATGACAAAGCTACTCAGCTAATACACGATTACATCTCCAAATGAGACCGGTTTAAGGCTCTAATGCACTTTTCAGCATATCTCCATCAGGATGGTGCATGCACTCATGATTTTACACACCCTGCCTCTTTACATCTGCCACTTAATTCCTTCCAGCTTAGGTAGGGAGCTGTCCTGGCTCTCACGCTGCCTAAGAAACAAAACCATGTGTCCAGGCAACCAGATAGGATCATGGTCCTTGTTGGGGTGAAGTGTTCAAGCTAATCCCTTCATTGACAAATAGGCGCAGCCTGTTTCTTTTCAAGCAGCAAACAAAAGTGTCCCACCCTGAGAATCTGGGAGCAGAACCCCACCGCCGAATGAACAAAAGATTTTATCAGCAGTGAATCACAGTAAATTCTTTTTTACTTTCGGATTTGGAGCACATCAAATAAATCTGTTATTTAAAATTATATGTATGTTCAGTTATATTTTTACATAAAGACGGGGATAAATTTAACATTGTCTATGTTAAAGATCAGAGAAAAGCTTTAAAATAAATGAATCTTTTATTGCTGCAGCAAATGTTGTTTGATTGAATTTATTAAGTACAACCCATGCAAAGAAAAAACAAAAATTCTCTAATGTAACAGAGTTTTTTGCAACTGGTTAAGTAAAATTTCCCTGGGGTACAGATCTCCATTTCCTTGAAGTAGATGCCTGGGCACCATGAGGAGGATGGGAAAAAGAGGGGAAAAAAAGAACTGCAGCATTGAGTGACATCTTGGGGTCAAACTGTAGGTGGGTTTGGTGTAAAACAAAAAGATAAATATGTGATAAAACAACCTTGTAGCAGATTTTAAAATGCTGAAGAATTTATGATGCTATGGGCCTTGTTGGAGCATACTGCTCCTTTTGAACTCCTTTACATAACATAAATAATAATAATAATAATAATTGTGTGGCTTCTCCCAAAAATCAGAATTTATTAAAGCAAAATTGCTCCCAGTAGGTGTCAGACTTGGAAATACATTTGAAGTTGGTATTAGTGCATGTCTAAAGATGCGACCCAGGAGTCTGATCACTCTACAGCAACGGTTATTAAACATTTTATAACAAGTAAATTTTTATAAAAAAGTACCTTTTCTGAAATGCAAAACGTTTGGTGCCATTTCTACTCATATTTTGGATTTTTTTTAAATTGAGGAAAGAATTACATTTTATTAAAAATGTTTTAAAGTAATAAACTGCTGTCAGCAGACTTCCAATCCAAAGGTCATGGGTTTGAATCCAGCCCAGGGCAAGAATACACCACAGCATCCAGTGTGGGTCCTTAGGCAAGACCCTTTGCGTTACAGCTTACCTGGTGCCTGCAAAATGGCTGCCTCGGTTTGGTTTACAGCAAAAACAATTTCCCTACGGGATCAATAAAGTATACATTATTATTATTATTATTATTATATTTGTCAGTAAACATGTTACTGAAGTGTTTGAAATTAAAAAATGAGAAGTAGATTGATGCCTTTTATTGCATATGTTTGGTAACCTGCAATCCTCAAACTCAGACCCTGTGGTGTTACGGCACACTTAGTGCATTTAAGGAGGGGTACCAATAATTCTTTAACAAGGGATATTGTAAACAGCAGCTCTTTCTTTAGCCCTACAGAATAAATGTGGTTCAAATTAAAGATTATATTTTCAATACGACTTGTTTCTGTAATGTAAACGTTTTTAAAGACAACAAATCATTTTTTTTTCTGACAGTAAACACTGTAATGATTAAATATAAGTGTCTATGAAATGTAGATAAATAATGGTGCTGGCTGACTTAGTTGGTAGAGCAGGTACCAAGTGTCCAAGCTCTTTACTACTTAATGCGGTTGTCCTAGGTTCAATTCTCAGGTCATTTGCTGCTTGTTTTCTTTTTCTCTTTACAGCACCCCCTGTCAAAAATACTGTTCACTCACTATCTCACGTAAAAAATGAAAAAATTTAAAAATAGGAGTAAATGAGGACGTCGATGATAACATGTTCATTGCTGTGCAGGGGTGAAAGTACTATTAACCGTATCCTCAGCTCTGCTTGTTGTACACACTGTGTGCTTGCTCACGTCTACTCTATCACCCAGTTAAACATACAGTCATGCAGGCCACATTATGTCCCAGCCCTCCCTCACATGACCCAAGTGCATTCATGGCTACTGTATGTTCTCATGCGTGCTCATGCACCAAGTTTGTCTGTGTGTGTGTGTGTGTGTGTGGGGGGGGGGACTTTCAAACACACACGAGACTACAGTACCTTAAACAACCCCGGGCGCTCATCAGTGGACTGCTAATCTACCCGAGTGACGAACAACCATCTCAATAATTAATGCAACAAGAGAGGCGTCGCTCGCATTTAAGCACCATTCCACGGTCCGGTTCATCGGGGTCATGCAACAGCTTCGCTCGCCTCGATTCTTAGAACATTTTAAAAGATTCTGCGCAGGTCGCAGTGTTTCGCTTTACATGAAATGACAGGCCCATCAAGGTGCAAATAAATAACTGGAGGCATAATGGCCAAACAGAGGCCAGTTCAGTTCAGTTTGAGGCTTATTTAAATTAAAACCGGGTATTACCAGGAGGGTGCAGAGAAGTGACGGACACGCAATTAGGCGAGCTAAAAGGTCTGCATTAAAAGAGATGCATGACAAAAGCCTTGGCTGTATCTGAATAGACTAAAGGAGCGTTTAATTAGGGTTTGGGCAGAAGGTAATATTATTCACTCGATGAAGCAGCATGTAATGTGTGGAAACAGCACAGCTGCTGTGAGTACACAAAGGCTGCACTCATGTATGGCCTGTTCCTAAAGGCAAGGTGGCAAAATGGTCAGCTAGGAACGTTTTTGAACCTATATTATGCTCGCAGCGGATAAGCCAAACTGTCGGATTTTTTCAAAAACCGCTCCGGCCCTGGAGCCTTGTCTCACTGTGATGAAACGAATGCCTTTGTTGTGAGTGCAGTTGGGCGACAGATCCATTCTTTTATTTTGGGCACTAACAAGTAGGTCAGAGGAGACGGTGACAGTGCTGTGGTGAGGAGTAAACAGCAGCACATGATGTTGTTTTTCCTTCTCACTCATGGCACCCAACACCGGCAGCTATCCCTCGCCCTCAGGATGCCCCACACTCACACAAACACACACACACAGCCCTCCCTCCTCTGTTTGATCTCTGACTTCAGTAACCCACGGCTGTTCACCCCTGACATATTCAAATGGATAAAGAGACTTTCACTGTAAACTAATTTCGCTGCCAGAATTACCTAATTGCCAGAGATTAAGGTCTCCCTAAAGTAGGAAAATTTCCCCTCCGGAGGAAACGGACAGTGCTACAGCTGCTGAGGCTTGACAAGTGTTAATCTGCTCGGAGGAAACTCATTTGGCTCACTGGGTAAGTCACATGGTGAATTAAAGCAGGCACTGTTTGATCCTCCACAGAAAGATCCAGTGTGGGTTTTTTAGGAAAAAAAAGAAGAAGAAAAAACGAATTCGTCTGGTAAACTGGAACATTTCAACTCATAACCTTCACAGATCAGGGCTGATTAAGTTACCTGCAGCTCATGTCATACGGCCGTGAGAGTGCGTCAAGGCGGACCGAGCCAAGGTCATGACAAAATACCCTGCTCCGGATCTGTCGCCGAACTGAAACCAAGCTCTGGGTGTTTACAACTCTGAGAGATGCGGGAAGAAACTTCTGGGCATCGTTAACACTCCTCCATATCTGCGACCATTAAGTATTCATACTGCGTGTGCCACCTGGAGTTACAGTTACATGCCAAGGCTCCTGAGTAGGTTATCACCTTTCTCTGACAGTAGCAGAAAAGGTGTGGATTCAGACGGCGAGCAATTCTGACAATGCAACCACTGTTTTGTTTCTCTTGCAAAAAAAAAAAAGTAAAAAAAAGAGGATACAAACCAACGTCAGTAATAAAAATGATAAATGGTTAAGTAGATTAAATGTATAAATAGAATAAAACATCAATAAAAATTGTTCTAGACGGAAAAAAAATGTTAACTAATGAGCAACTTTGTCTGTTTTAATCACATAAATTAACATGGAAAGAAATAATTGACCACATTTAACATTTAATAAAACCCTAAAGATTCAAAACACTAAAAAAAAAGGCTACTGGCCCATTCTATTGACAATTCATTGCCTTAATTGTGTACAAAGAGTTGCCAGTGTGTCTTAACTTACTGTCCAGTAAAGTCTACATTATCTTAGGTGTCTTCTTGGGGTTTCCATTCACTTCTATAAAGAGGATTTACTGTTTTATTTAACTATTCTATTTTTAAATGGGTCTGTAACACGTAAACGTGAAGCTTATGTCTTTTTTGGGAAGAACATGTCTACAATCATTCTGCCATTTAATGCCCCCAAAACAAAACATTTGTCAAATGGTAAGGAGTGTTAAAAAAATGACTATAGAGTATTTTCTGTGTCTGGTAAAAGTCCAAAAGGATTAAAAAAAAGGCTTTTTCACTAGACTTACCAGCCTGCCTTAACATATGCATATATGATTTTATTTCAATTATTTGTTATACTTTCAATTTGAGTTTTCCTTTTTTTCAACTTTGAATGTTTGTGTTTAAATGTTTTTTTAACTATATGTAGAACATTTTACTACTTTGTGTTTTTTAAATAAATGATTTATAAATAATGTATCAATAAATCTTTAATTTTAGAAAACTGTGACATTTGAATATTTATAAATGCCACAATAAATCTTTTCCTCACTACTTAATTTCATCATAATGCCCCCAAAAACTTCCCTTGGCTTTAAAATCTTGCTCACTAAGATTTTAATCAAGGATGGAACGAGTAACAATTAGTGTATCCTCTCACTAAATCAAGATAAAACAAATTCAAATCTGTACAACAAAACACACACAAATCTATAGTAACCATGTTTTCCGGCTGACTAGTGATGTAATTGACACTATTACCAATTAAGAAATTGGCAGTAACATTAAAAATGTGTATGGCTGTATAGGTAAATAATTTTAAAGCCACGATCAGGCAGGAAGGTGAGAATAGTATGCTTATGAAACTGTACCACTGGCACTGTGCAGCCTTGGCTGTGGCAAAGTGGCATGCGGTGGGTTTAGATGCCAGGAGATATTAGTAGGTGATATGTGAGAGGCCTCCCACCTCCCTGTTGATAAATTATGGAGCATCATGACAGGAACAGTTTAACCCAGCCAGCATGACAAGCAAGTTTAGACTCATGATCACGAGTGTCCTAATCATGTCTTACTCAACAGCTGAAGTGCACGCTCTCCAGTTTAGACATATTGTTGATTTGGGTAAATACCTGTGTGTGTTTGCCTGTGGGCCTCCAGAGCATCCTCTGAGGAAAATGTTGCTCCACACTGGTCGCACACCAACACTTCCGCAGGAGCTGTGGGTGACATCAAACCCATCAGAAATCAGGGTATAGCAAGGTAGTTTGACAGGGTTACTTTGCAATTTTTAAATTAAACACTTCTCAAGAAAAGTCAGGTCTTTAAGTTTTCAGCTACTTTTTCCTCATCTTTATAAAATCAGAAGTATAGCTACAATGATTTCTTAGTCTGTGGTCAGTCTGTTGTTCGAATCCTTTGATACTCTAAACCTCTTGAACAGGTAAATGTTATTAGAAGACAAAGAGAAGTGAAAGATTTGTCTAACACATGATGCTTGTTTTGTAAAAATATGTTACCAAATAGATTAGAAGTTCCTTATGTTGACATAGTTTCCCAAATTTGGGCTCCAGTGAAGTCCAAGTAGGGTCCAGATTAGGTGAGAGCTGGTTAATCAAATCTTAGAAATTGAAACTCAATACATTTCTAGATTTTATGAAATGTGAAATCCTTCAACCTTTTTGTAACTGGATTTAATTTTATTTGGAACAGAGAAAAGTAGCAGCTGGATAGCTCAAGTGGTATGTTGCCTGACTTCGGAAGGTCAGGGGTTCAAATCCAGCCCATGGCAAAAGTACACCACAGCATCCAGTGTGGGGCCTTAGGCAAGACCCTTTGCACTACTGCCTACCTGGCAGCCGCACATGCTGCCTCAGTGTAATTACACCAAAACAAATTCATAGTATGTCCTGTATGTACCTGGCAAATAAAACCTGATTTAACTTTAACTAACTTAAAAAGTTTTAGATACAAAAATGCTTTTGAAATAATGCTGCTAACCCCCGCCATATCATCACTTTCTGTCGAAAACTAAAATTTATTTTTAGTCATTTATGAGGTAAACTTCATTGAGTACCCTTCTCCTTTATGTGGTTTCAATGCTAAATACCTTAGTAAAAAAAATAACTTGCAAAAATAGCACACAATTTTGCTTGTATGCGTTTATGCTATTCTGGTGGCTAACAAAAGAAGCAAATGTCTACTTGTAAAATGGATTACAGGACAGGACATGGACGGAGCAACATGAGGTGCAATGGCCCTTATTTTTCTTGTTCCTGACAAAAAAAAAAGAGCAAAGCTGAAGAGTTTTATTTACTATGGCCTGTTATCAGTCTCTGAACAGTGAGCAGACTGTCTGCCTGAGAGGCCACAGAAGAACCGGGTGTTCTCTGTACGGCAGACGCTTCCCGCCTGCGGCACACCCCTTTATCACCAAGAAAAAAAAGAAAAAGTCCCACTTCAGAGTCAACATCCCAAATCCCGACGCATGCACTGTAATTTAAGGGGTCACCTTTGCAATGCCCTTGTCTATTCTGATATAGATAT
>JAVLVB010000318.1:2370713-2451112 GCA_032876305.1 Orestias chungarensis | reverse complement strand
CATTCATATTATTACTTTAATGCCAAATCTGGCCGAGGGGCAAAACTTGATTTCCACATGTCTTAATTGATCTGTTGCAGTCAGACAGCCCTCCAAAAAAAAAACATTAGGTTTGTTCAGAAATAATGTGCAGAAATGAATGAGACAAAGATGATGTTAATAAAAAAAAAAGTAGTTCATATGGGAGTGAAACGTGTCAATGATATTTGAAAATGAGAGAGTCCGAGCTGCGTCTTACCTCCGTCTTCTAAAGTCCTGCGCTGATCACCCAGCCAACATCCTGCTTACACATTTCACAGTACCCGCTCCAAACTCAGCCTGGCTTCAAGTAAGCAAATCATCAGCCTGACACTGAGCGTCAACTTTCAAGAGGGCAGGAAAGGAGAGTTCCTAGCGGAGCCTTCAAAATAAAAGCCGTCCTTTGACACCCATTTGGTGGAGCAGGACTCACCAGAAGAAGGGAATCTTGATTTAATTGATTTGCAGCAGTTTGTTTACCTAATATTATAGTATTTTTTTTTTTATCTTCATTGTTTTAAGTTTCTCTTTACTAGACACGGGTTCAGGGATTTCAAATTCAAACGCAAATGGGGCTAAAACTAAAGACTTGAAGAAAGTTTGTACTTTTCCTTAACATTTAGTTTAAAAAAAACACATTTTAAGTTGGAGCTGCATCTGCTTTGTACACAAGCTAGAGCAGGATATTCTGCTTCCCAAAAGCCTAGAAATCTTTTGTTTTCCACCTTTTTCATGAGGAGAGTCTCAAGGTGAGGCCGCAAATTAATGTCAGCGTTGGATGGAGCTTATGGATCCCAGTTTTTGGACCACTAGAGCATTTTTAGCTTTGTAATACTAACCGCGCATCTGCTGTGTTTGTAAGAGACATTTATGGTTATCTCTCGGGTCGAATGACTAATGTATGGTTTCCACTTTGTCTGCGTTTGACACATCTGCGATAGGAAGAAAAAATGGAAGTAAAATTAGTAGTAGATTTTAATTTTATCTACAGATCTAGATTTGGAAACCGTGACCCTTACAACAGTGATCGTGTCCATGTAAGCTAAAAGGTAATATTTTGGTGGATTGTATGATTCCAGCATTCCTTTCATGTTTACCTTTGCCATTATTTCCCAAAGCTTCAGTGGGAGGGTGAGCGAGAGTGAGACGGCTTAAAAGTAATATTTCACTGCAGGAAATCGTGCATGACAGCTGAGGTTTTTAATTTCTAACATTTGACCTCGTGATGATAACAGCCCCCCCGGAGAGGAGACTCATGCTGACTGTGGCATCTCGGGTCTTTGGTGCTTTAAGATACACATAGCCACATACTCCTTTCGTTCACTTCTGACTAAACGCTTCTGATGCACGTCATCCATTGCTGTGAGCCATGAAAGGTTGCATTTCATTTCATAGGAGAGAGGAAGAGATGCACACTACAGTTTTGATAAATGAATCAGACCAGTGAATACAGGAATACTCTGCATCCTTTTGATCACTTAAAAACTTGCATACCAACATTTTATGGATACAATAACCATATATATATTTTCGCCTCCAATTTTAGCAACTGAATCAAAGGCACAAATGGGTTTTATTCCTTTAAAAAAAAATTTTTTTTCAAAGTAAAGCTAATTGAAAAGCTTATAGAGATAATGGTTATAAATACTCTTATATTACAGGGTCTAAAAGTAAAAGAGGATTGCATATTTGTGCAATGCATGATGTAATTTACAGAAAATATGTGAAAATGCAGAAATTGCGCATGATACACAGTTACAGGCTGCTCCTTTAAAGAACCGACAGATAAAATCGTATTTATACACTTTAATGTTTCCCCTCCTTGTCGTATTAAAAATGCAAGGAGAACAAAAATAAAAACACCCTGGTCAGATGAAACCAACGCTAACCTTTGAGCCCAAATGCAAAAAACAGTATGAGTGGCAAAACAAAGTAACGCATGATTCTGAACACACAAATCTATGCCAAACTTTTTTAGATTTTGGCATCCTGTCTGGTTTGGTTATAAACGGCAATAAAAATTCTACATCATTAAAGTATTATTCAAAGTTGAAACAACATTTTAGAGCTTTAACTCTCAAACACGTTCGCCCCGAAATCAGGACGTATAATGCTCAGATCTACACGTCGGATCTAGAGGTCTGATTTTGCACGTTGAAAATAATAAACAAAACGTTGCAAAGTACAACTTAGTTGACTACGAGGCCAAAGTGTCGCTCTTGCGGCATAAAAATATGTTGACTTAGCAGTCACTGAGTCATCAATGAACTTCAAAACACAAACAAGAGCATGTGGATGTTTTACAAACGGTTCATCCGATTGTCGTTTTGTCTCCTACATTTGCAGTTCTGCATTTGGCGGACGATTTATGTAATTCGACTTACAAGAAGGATTACAATTTTAACTGCGACATAATTTCCAAGTTGACTCTTTAAAAAGCAACATCGTTTTTTCCTTGAAAGTCCTTAAAACTGAATTACAAAAAGAACCTATTATACATTTTATTTATTTTTTTAATATAGTGAAACAATAATTCAAGGTCATCCTTCTATAACGTCGTGGCGATACATGCCGTTCTAGATAATATGCTACTTTGACATTTTGGTCAATGCTCTACTGTATTCACCAAATTAATTTATTATGTACCCAGATTTAAGACCTGGTAAGGATGATGTATTGTGCATACCTGTGTACAGTGGCAGGTAAGAGAGCAACTATTTCTTTTTAAACTGTTGCTTTAAAATAGTTGAATTTTAAAAGACGTATTTAATTTTAAAGCCTTTTTTTTTTACTTTATTTTGAAGTCTGCTCTCTATTTTCCTGTGCCAACAATTATCTTGACTTGCCTTAAATCCTCTGTGGGAAACTCAGGGGTTTGTCTCTCACGGTTTCTATCAAAAGGATCTACAGGACATCAGAACAGGCAACAGAGCAAGGAAATCCAACATTTATAAGAAGGGACAGAACTTCTAATTAATAGCTTTTATTTTGAGATGGTTTCAAATCTGATAATATACATCAGTTAACATTAATTATTTGTACCATTAAAAAAAAAAAAAAAAAAAAGGGAAAATGCCAAATCAACAGATACAAATTTATTTTCATCCACACTCTCTAGCAGGGAGGGAATCAATGTCTCTAGAGGTAAATAAAAACTGAAGAGTAAATAAATAGAGTGGCATGAGAGTTACAGCCAGGTCGGGTCAGTGTCTGTTGACACTCAGTTGACACAACACAGGTTACGTCACACCAGATACTGGGGGAAGTATTGCCACACGTGAAAATACCAATGCTGGAACATAGATTTGATATTTGAGCCTGGATGGGTCAAATGTGTTTTCCAGTGTGCAGCATGTGATTGTTTGCAGCCTGGTTTCTCAGAGTAAGCTTTCTTATAAGTTCTCATGAGGAACACAAACTACTTGTTCTGAAACATTTAGTGAGTAATCCAGGGAGCTTGTCATGGTGAAAGAGATTTTGGGGGGGAAAAAAACAAACAAACTAGAGACTCTTCACTGCCATCTGTTGTCCAATTTGTGCCACTGCACGAACATAAAACCCATTTTTGATGTATATATATAAATATAATATATACAGGTTGTAAGCCAAATATATTAAATCAGACCAAAATATCTTGCATACATAGTCACTGGCAGAACGGGTTACCCACCATCCCTAAAGCAGTCAGCCGCTACAATTAGCAGGTCACTAAAGGAATTTTAAATTTTCTTTATAAGTGAAGGCTCCAATAGTCTGGAGGAAGAGTGGGAATATCCAGTACAAGGTTTACAGATGATGGCCCAGTCTGTTGCCTGAAACATCAGAGCGCTTCATGTCCTCTGTTGATGAGCTATAAACTGATTCTAAAAACCTTTTCTGGCAGGACTCTGAACCTTCCCACTCACTGGCTGCTAACTCACCACACTTTAAGCCCGTCGTGAAGCTAAGGTATTGTCAAAAGGAAGGTTAAGGACAACAGAGCCAACAATGCCAAAAGGCAGAAGCTCACTGTTAAAACATCCAGGGCACCTTTGCAAGAATTTGTGAAAATTACTCGTAAACTGTAATGTTGCACTCAGTCTTTCTTAAATATATCAGGGTATAAATGTTTCCATTAACTGTAAGACGAAAATGACAATAGAAACATGTGTATTTAATGTTTTGGCTTGTGAGTTGTAGTTATATATATATATAAAAAAAATAATAATTAAACAATATTCTAATTTATTGAAGAGGTGTGGTATTTTCTACCACTTTTTTTCTTCCACTAAACTTTCAAGTAATATGCTTGGATACAGTTCAGTTATTCAGTGAATCCTTAACACAACCTGAAACAAATGCTTGAAATAATATATTCTGTGTGAAATAAGTTTCCCTTCAAAACAAGTGTTTGACTTGAGTTTTATTGACACTCACCTGTAAATAAAATAAAGATAAGCCAGAGTAAAACTTGATTCGGAAACCATTTTTATTTTCTAAATGGGTAAACACTCAGGCTGTACACAGATGTTTTCTGAGTTTCACCCAATAAAAACAGTTAGGAGCATCCAGAGACAAGAACAAGGTGATGTGGCAACAAGAATGACGCAGGATAGGAATAAGTTAGAACTTAGTTCTCTCTGTCATTTACATTTGCAGTGTGAAGCTTTTAAAAAAACAAAACAAGCATTGTTCTTCTTTTTCAGGTAGCTCGCCCGGGTTCCTGCCAATGAATTTCCTGAACTCTTCAGGCGGCTGCTCTTGGGTGAGTGTATTTTATACAAAAAAGATGATAATAATAATAATAAAAATAAAAAAACTAAATCCAAACAGCACATTAGGGAACACTGGGAAGAGAAGTTAAAAACCTTGTGATTGGTACCAGAAACAAGCTCATCAGGGAAGTCACACTGAATCAATATGAGAACTGTTTTCTCCTTTAAAGACGCAGGCACACATGTGTACCTTGTAGCGATATGTCATGAAGCGCTGACAAGAGTTCATGCCGAGGCTCAGAACACCTTCTCTCACTAAAGCTGGAGATAAATGGTGCTTTGACCAGAGACGGACGATTTTATACACTACACTTTTTATAATGACCACATTAGTCCACGTGTTGTATTCTTTGTCTAATATTACATCAAATAAAAAATAGTCTCCCTCACAATAAAGCTATACAGATTATCGTACAAACTTATGACAAGACAGTCTACCGACACACGGGTACAGTGCACAAGCTTGCAGGCAGGAATGGAGAAAAAAACAAAAATAAAATTAGTTTTTTTTTAAATAGTACAAAACGGTCTTCAGTCTTTGTTTTTTTTGCTTCATAGCAGACCACCAACTATGGAGCCAGACGTCTAATTTCCATAAATGTTAGGAAGAAAAACTGTCCTTGTGCTCCACACAAATATTTGTTGTTATTCAGCTGGAGGTCATGTGACATTCACTTGATCCAGAGTTTTTCCAACACTTGTCTTTAAATCCGCTGTTCCGCTGGCCTTTCTTATCTTCGGCAACCTACTTTTTTTTAAATTATTATTATTTAATGGGTGGTATAGTGAATATTTAACAGCACTATAGTAAGGCAGTGACAGAATAGATTTGACAAATTGGTCCAGATCGGGTCTGATTATGCACACTAATGCATCATAAGATTTTCTCTCACCCTCATGCAGCAGCAGCTTTTTTCATTTTTTTACCAAGTCAAACGGCTGCAAAAGTATTAATATCCCTTAAAGTTTTTCACATTCAGACAAAAATTTAGTTGAAGTGTATTTTATGACGTTTTAAGGACTAATTGGTGCAAGTCAAAAACATACATAGCTGTGTAGGGTGTTTTTATGTATCCACTAATTAAATTCAGTGCAATCGAATTTACTTTTTGAAATCACCTAATTGGTAAATTAAGTCCACATAAGAAGAGCAATAAACGGAGAACCAGCCAAAAGGAGCTGCCTGGGACAAAGCAAACATGTTAAAGGATTTGGGACAACCACTTAATGTAAGTTTTTAATAAGCATGCAAAACTTGGTAGTCAAAACATCCCACATGTGCGCAATGTGAAAACCCATCGGTGGCAGCATCATGTGGCGGAGAAGCTGGTCCGAGTTGATGAGGCACCGGATGGAGATAAAAACAAACCTGAAGCAAAAGCAGCTAGAGGCTGTACATTACAAAAGACCTCAGGTTCACCTTCAGGCAGGACAATAACAAACACACAACCATAGCTAGAATGAAATGATTTAGATAAAATCATATTTCTGTGCCAGACTGACCTGGATATAAATCTGACTGAGAAGATTTGAACCTAATGTTTACAGATGCTCCCAATCTAATCCGATTGATCTAGAGTTAGTTTGCAAAGAAATCAATTCATGTGATTTATGTAAATATGCCCCAAAAGAGTTGCAGTTATAATTGCATTACAATGTGGTTTCCATGGTACTGAACCTGCCATTTTGAAAAAGTACAATAATTATCTCAAAAATCCCAATAAAACACATAAAAATTTGTGGCTGTGACTTGACAAAATGTGAAAAACTTTAGGGTTAATACTTTTAATGCTTTTTGAAATGCGCCGTGTGATTATTATCTATACACCGGTTCGGGCCTTTGTTTTATCAATACCACCAAAAAACCCTGTAACAGACACAGTGAATATTTTACAACCACTTGCAGGTCAGACATGCAGAACAAGCTACTTAGAGACTAGCCCACAAAAAGGTTAAATAATATTTAAAAAAAAAGAAAAACAGTTTTAAATTTGCACAATAGAACAATAAAAATAAGAAAAATAATTTCTATACATATAGTCCTTTTCTCTTACATTTATATTTCTCATAATATTCCAGTACTTGTGTGTAGCTGCAACTGCGCACATTTAATGTTTCACATGTTTACGAAGCGGTCCGTGTGAAGCTGAAGTATCCTGACTGGTCAAATAAAACCATCTAAAGATAAATTATGTGGGTTGAGTAAACACTTATTAAACGAAAGCAGTCCAAGTGCGCTCTAACCAATCAACAGAGGTGTTTGTGTGTGTGTGTGTGTGTGTGTGTGTGTGGTATTAAACGAGTTAAGGGCACTAAAAGTAAAAGCTTTTCCGGTCGCTGTTGCTAAAATATATGATTGGGGTCGGGTTTGTGTTTCCCAGTGGCCCATCATACTTTGCTCTCTGTTGTATTTGTCTGAATGACACTGTTGTGAGCTGGAGTGATCAGGGTGTTTGGTAGGTCTCCCTCGTCCAGTTTGCTTTTCTCATCAGCAAATATCTTCCTGCAGTGGGAAAAGAGACAAATATTAAAATTAGAAATGTTAACATCTGCGTAGTGAAAGGAGAAAAAAAATAACGTTCTTGAAACACAGTCTCAATGACACCTTTAGCCAATATGTAAGAGGACGCTGCAGTTAGAGGTCTTCTTACATATTTCTTCACCACCTTGACACAGTCGGATAAAATAAACAAATAATTACATACCCAGATCCTAAGCGGACTCTGCCCTAAAACCAAAGCTACAGATGTTTAGCGAACATATCCTCACAATACTCGGTTTAGTCTTGCTTCTGAGCGACAATGTTAAAAAAAAAAACGAGCCCCAGGCTTGTGAAAGAAACCTAGAATACACCCTTACAGCTTTTCCTTTCAGAAAAGGTAAAGTATAAAGTAAGAAACACCAGTGGAGTCTGTTCACCTCAGGATAAATGACTGAGGGAATGCTCCAAGGTAAATGATTAAAGTGTGAGATGATGCAGCGTCTTATTAAAAAAAAGGCAGTTTCAAACATGAATTGGATAATTAACTGATAGTTTCGACATATGTCTTAATGAATAATGATCTATGAAAATGCTCTTTTTTTTTTGCAGAAATAATGTAAATAAAACTTTTATACAAAAATACAGATTCTTATTCCCCCTTGTGTATTTGAATATTAAGTTTAGAGTACTCTCATTCTCTCATTTTATAGTTCCAGTTTTCAAGTGCTGTTATTTTAAAGAGCAAATGTAAATCCAGAAAAGAATTATTAGGTTTAGTATCTCTCCGAGCTTGAAATATGGCAAATTTTAATTATTTAAACTTCTTTTATTCCTCAGCGAAGATGCAGAAAGCAGCTGAAAATTAAAATCAAAGACTTAGCCTTGAATCTCTTGAATGTCTGGTTTACTTTGAAGATGAGAATCACAGCAGGTAAAAGCTGTTTTCGGCTGTCATGGTATCCATTATGTCTAATTGCTCTGAAAATGACAGAACTCATGGGGGGGAGTTTCTAGTTTTACATCATGAAATTTTAAAGTTTTAGGTTTGCCAATAAAATGCAAAAAAAATTTTTTTTTCATGGTGTAGGAAACCTTTTTAAAGTGTATATAAATACAAGCGGTTATGTTTCACAATTGTCTTTTTTAAACTTTACAAGGTATGATTGAGTTATTTAGAGTCTAATATTAAACGTAGACTTTCTGAAATAAAGTGATATTCGACGTCACAGTATGTAAACTAGAAATATTACGTAATGTTAACAAGCCTTCTGCTTTGTTGTTTATTTCCCTCTTTGTAGTGATGTCTACTATTTTTATGTGAAATAACAATTGGAATTTTGTTGTCTATCAATCACTGGGGTCCTACATGTTTAAAGTCTTGAATAATCTCCTAAAAATTTCTTAAATATTAATACATTACCCTTAAACTCTGTTTAAAAGGTTTAAGGGTAGGTTTAGTGAACTTGTTTCCAAATTACAATCCCCACAGTGAAAAACTGTCACACACAAGCAAGAAAGTAACCACCATCAGATCACGTCTATCTGCAACATTCCACTAAAAATATCCACCCCAATGTCATTACCACAGTTTACCATTACAATATCTGATATTGTGTGGTCAATGGCAAGATGCGGTGGTGAATGAATGAACATACAAGTTACACACACACTCTCACACGAACACACGCACAAAGATAAACCTCTAGAGGGAGCCGTACTCATCGTTGACAGGACGAGCGGTCTTGAGAGTCTCTGACGCCTCCAGAACAGGGCCTGAGGGAGGGAAGTCTGCTTGGTCTCCGCTGGGCAGAGAGGGGGCAGCGGACAGGCTCTCTAAGCTAATCAGGTCTGAGAGGGGCCGAGAGGGACTTCCTGTGCCGTTCCTCAGCTCTAACTCTAAATCTGCGTTTGTGTGCCCTGCGCCTGGAGCTTTCAAGTCGTAGAGGAGATTGTTGGGCACCTCTGAAGTGATCGCAGTGACGGGTAAAGGCGAAGGGACGTCTGCCAATAGAGAGGCGGGATTTTTAGTGTGTGGGTCTTCGACGGTGTTGGGGATCTCTGATGAAATCGTACGCGCGGCAGGTTTTGTTGTGGGAATGTTGTTATCAATAGGTTTATCTGTACCAAAGCCAGGAAAGCTGTACGCAGTGGAATCTGGAACACAGGGTTTAGATTCGGGGTGGGGTTTTGGCGGGGCGGTGTTTGTTGTTGTGGACGTGGTCTGCACTGGCGCCTCTTTGGTCAAGGCTACGGTGTTTGGCTGTAGGGTGGGCTTAGAGACCGGTGGGCTCGGCGCATCTTTCTTGGTGTCTGGGATGGTAGGAGAAGACGCGGTGAGAGGGGAAACCGGCGGACTATTTCTAGCATTCAGAGCAGCGAGTTTAGGAGAGTGTCTGCGCTTTGGCGGTATCGGTGTTCCAGATTTTTGAGGTCTATACTGTTCGGGGGTAGGAGGAGGATTGGTGGTCTTTTCCGGCTCTTCCAGGGTCTTAGTCCCCCTTTCTTCAAGCAACGGGCCCATTTTAGCTTCGACGGCAGAGGAGGTGATGGTGGGTGTCGGCGGGGCAGTGTTGGACTCGGGCGTCGGGGCCGGAGCAGTGAGAGGGCTGGGTGAGGGCTCGTTGGCCAGGGTGGACAGGCTGCATGTGAGTGTGGTGGTCTCGCTAGAGGGGCTTTCCTGAGCAGGATCAACTGTTGCAGTGGCTGAGTCAGAGTTGGTGGCTACAGAGGAGGGGGTGTCCAGTGCCAGAGAAGCCACCAGCCTGAGAGAGCAGGGAGAGAACAGAGACACACAGACTAGACACCAGGGTGACTGTGACAGAGGAGGGGGTGACCCGAACGAGAGCATGCAGAGGGATTAGTTGGCATTAAAAAATTCACACAGAGGCAAAAGCAACTTAAAAAAAATGCAATTATAAAGCTTTGCAGAAACGAGGAAATTAAAATAAAAGGACATCATGCTGTGAGTGAACATTAAAGGATACATCCCATACACACACCAACATGGAGTACACTGACTAATAAACTAATGGACTTCAAAGGCACCAGTCTTCGTGATGTAAACTACAGCACCACACTGAACCACCTAACAGGGTTAAACAGTACCAGTGACCGTCTGATTCTACATTTTTCTAGTTTTTATTTCCATACTCCCAGTATGAGATGGCTTGCTGAGGCTGTCAAATGGCTTGATGAATTGACCACACCTAGCAGGAACAAGGCCTTTTGTGTCTTGAACTGGTATTGCTTCAACCTTCACATAATGAGACAGATAATCTCCAGAGCTGGAGCATAAAAACACATAGTACGGTAATCCTCTTTAACTGGGAGGAGGAAAAAGAAAAGCAACACAATCCAGTGGACTCCACTCAAGAATGAAATGAACTTTGCAGCTAAATTTAAAAGTCGAATTGGGCGTTGTTAAATCAGACAATTCTTTGAAGTGGAGTGCAATGTAGAACGGTCAAGAAACGTTTTGCGTAAAAAAAAAAAATGCTGAGTAGCATTTGTTGGTTTTTACTCACTCTGGCTTCGTTAGAGGTGTAGTTTCATTGGGCTCTATTGGTCCGGCTGCATTGTGATTGGCAGTGCACTCGTCCTCTGTCCTTACTTCCACTATGGGCTCTTTGGACTCGTCTTTCCTGTGAGATGGAGATTGAAGCACCATTACAATGGCAGCAGATGATCCACACACATTTCATTTCATTTTACTGGTTGAAGACGAGTACCGTGATGAAAGCTGTGAATTAACGCTTTTCAACATAATTATTATGCAACCATAATGCTTATGCTGGGAGGATTGATAGTGATGGAAAGGTAAATATATTATTTTTGGTTACTACAAGCGTAGTAGATCAAACTGTTTGTTGAATGAATAAGCTATATAGACATATCTTCAATGTTAAGTTCTGATGTCCATAAAACATTTAAACATTTCATACATTTTTATATGTTGCACAGATGTAAGCGTATCATAATGGGATTAAATGTGGTGGTCTGATCTGTGGATTTTCGTTTAATATTGTTGTCCTTCTTGAACCAATCATGAGTCTTTTGGAATCTCTAACTGGTTTTAATCTATCTTCCTATTATCTCTAGTCATCATGATGCTGCCACCAACTTGCTTTACAGCAGGGATGGTATGTTTAGGAGGATGTGAAAGACTTTTCACCAGATAGCCAATAGAATTTAGCATATAGTTGGGTCAACTCTGTGTGCTTGAACCTGTCCTTTCACTCAGAGCTGAGAGATTCTAAAAAAGTAGTGATTGAACCTTAATGTGATCGTTCATACTTACACAAAGGCAGCTTTGCCCTCCTCCAACGTGTGTCCTTTAGTGCCTGTGCCTGATTTCCCACACAGGCACATGATTAGGCCGCATTTGTTGACAAAATAGCAAGTGACATCCACTGCTAGCAGCAGGAGTATAAATACTACAACAAGGATTCCGGCCCAAAGCATTATGTTCACAGAGAACGGTCCCTCATCACCCAGATCTGACAGACAAGAGACACAATGCCAGCAATTAAAATCAAACTTGTCAAATTCTATGATAAATTAAACTGCTACAATTCTACAGGAACTTGAATTGCTTGTATAAAAATAAAGAACGTACCTGCTGCAGAGTGAGAACTGACACTGATTTTGGACGTGTGAGTTTTAAATATTCATTTCTTGTTAATTATGAGGAAAATGTTCTGTATTTTAACTGAAAGGAAATGATTTTGTAAAAATAAAAAGTTATAAGTATATTTTCTGCTGATTTATTTGGTAAGTTTACAGTGTATTGCTGGTTACATGCAGGCAACATTTCCAAATTTAGCAAAAAAATAAAAAAAAATCCTGCTGGATCTTTATTCTTTGTCTACACCTATGCTTTGTCATAACATCTCTCTTATACAATAATTAAACATGTACATCAATCAGCCATAACATTATGACCACTGACAAGTAAAGCAAAAAACACAAACCTACTAACTAAAATGCAAACAATGTTATTTTTAATTCTGCAATCCATTTTTGCATGACACTTGATTTTTTTACATGAGGTTTAATAAATCAATTTAACTTTGTTGATATACATGATTGGCTAAATTAGAAAGGGGTCAATGAGATTTTTAGGACATAAAATTTCAGTTTTGAAGCAAACTTCAAAAACAAACAAAGTTGATAGAATCATGCTTATTTAAAACAGATCTGCAACAATTATTACCGTTACTGCAGCAATAATGTAACATTGATTACAACACTTATGTTATATCTATTGAAATACACAGAATAAAATAAAACTATGGAATAAGCACCTCATAATGTATTGTGTCAAAAAAAAGGGGGAAAAAAAGACGTGTTATGATGCAATTTTTCATTTAGGATTTCTATATGCATAATGAATTTTTCTAGTTTTATTCTTATTTCTTCCATAAAAAAGGTGTTTCAACAGTGTAAATTAACTTGTATTTTAATTTTGGATTAATTTAGTACAAAAGTGGCCATTTGCTGTTTTTTTTGCTTGATTTAGATCACTAATTTGATTAAATTCAAATGGTTTCAGGCATCCTTTGATAGAACTGTATGACTGATTTTTACCATGCATGTTGTGGAAAAAAAAATTATAAAAAATAACCTGCTACATTTGAAACATGTATTTTAGAACAGAAACTTTTATAACACAAAATTCACTAAAATAGGTCTAAAAAACATCTGCTAGGTTATAAAAGATACAGTCCTATGAAAAAGTAATGCCTGCTGTCAGACAGGTTCTGTTTAAGGTATTTGTTGATTCCAGAGGTCTGCCAGTGATCAGGATATAGTTGGTGAAGTTGGATAAAGTTTTATTTATAATTTAGAAAAAAAGGGTTGATCACTTTTACCTACAGAACTGAACTAAAATTATCTGAAACCTGTGTAAGATAAAACAGAACTAATCTAATATGAAAGAAATTCCTTTTCTCAGCACTTTGAATGAGTGAAGCACCTTCCAGTTATAAATATACTAAAACATTAAGTTGTTTTTGTAAAAATCAGTAAAAAATAAAATTAAAAAATACACAAGAAATCATACATTTGAACAAAAATAACTGTTCTATAATATTTCGGTAAACATTTTATGAATTTCCCAATATAAGTAATAAAAATGTTTTCTTGTTTTTTTCCCCAGTATTAACAGTGTAAGTTTTTCAAAACCTTTAGATTACTTCTGCACAATTTTACAAAATGTAATATAATACAGTGCTTATGTAAACAGACGGGTTCAGTACCTGGCTCTCACTTGACTAAGTGCTAAATTTGCTTATTAATTATTATAACTTATTATAACCTAACATCTTTTCACAACTCTAAACTGGGACTCCTCTCTGTTGTCTAGAAATGAAAACTATCTTTCCTAATGCTGAGCAGAGTGAATCTGTGGGAGGCGAAGGTTTCCACTGCCTTTGGTTCATTAAGTCCATCTGGCCTGTTCTGAATCCACACTACACCCTCTGCCTCAACGGAGACGCATCTGTCACGGATAAAGTCTGCTATAGGTGGTAAAAGGGTCCAGAGAGAAAGCCAGGCGAGAGAAAAGGCAAGCCGTTCCTCTATTGTTACGATGTAGATCCCAAACATTAACTATGACAGTAGCAGCACAATGATGAGGGGCGAGATGAGCGAAACCAAAGTGCATGTCATGGATGAGCCGCCCTGGGTGGCTGTGGGTGGAGACAGCACAAACCAGACCAAAATGCACACAGATCAGGACGAAAATGTTCACGCGGGTCCACCACACGAATGTCCGGGATCAGGAGAATAAGCAGGAACAATGAGCGAAGAGATGAAAAGAGAAGAGAATATAAGGAGGAAATGAAAACACACAAAAAAAGAAAAAGAAACAGAGAGAAGGGTGGGGAAAACAGAAAGAGAGAGAGTGAAAAAACTTTTCAGGTCTGAAAACCAAAACTGAAAAAAGGACAAAAATGATTCTCACATTGAAGGGGGAGAAAGAAAACTGCAACACATCAAAGCAAAAGCACATCACAAAGGGGGAAAAAGCACAGTGTGTTGACTGGATAGTGAGTCAGTGGTGGTGAGTGGAGAATACTTTAGTTTGGGAAATGAATTAGAAAGAAAAAAAAAAGGTGAGAGAAAGACATAATGGCCTGCTGCGATACTTCAGCGAAGCGCTCGACTAGCTTCTAGCACCTAAAGGGAATTTGACCGGCTGTGTGGGTTAAACGTTAGTAAAAAGCTGCTTTGGCTACAGTTAGGACCTCACTGAACATGTTAATTAAGAGTTATTTAAAATACTCCTCTCAGAGGAAAACTACTTCCTCTGATTGTTAAACCCACACGGTGGTTAAGGGAAGAAAATTAGAAGAAATCATCCTCTGTGAAACACAAACTCAAGCTTACTCAGCCGCGGCTTCCAAACCAATAAATGAATAAAAAAAGAAATAATTTTGGTCGATCACCATCGGATACATTTATAGCTGCTTTGAGAAATTATTTAGCAACCTACAGATTTCTTTTTTCACTTTCCTTTCCCTCATAAATGTCAGATCAACAAATAACATTACTTTCAGACTATCCAAAAACAAAACCTATTTTCAGGTCTTAATATACTGTCTTTACAGACAAAGGTTATCCAAGCCAACCTGGCAGAGTATTGTAGTATAGCGGTCTGTGGTTGGTTAATGACCTGGAATATTAGCTGAAAGCATGAATTCTGCTACCAGTTTGACACATTGGGCTAAAGCATTCTTGGGTTATGTAGAAAATAACGACTTAGAGGACAACGGCAAGCCATGTTCCATCATGACTGGTTGGGTCAAATGCCAGACTTGAACCCAATTGAGATGATGTGGCATAACACATCTCTTAACATAACATACTCAACAACACTCCAATTAGCAAAATATCCACAAACAAATGACAAAATTGCTCCACAGCAATGTAAAAGGGTCATTGCCAATTATTGCAAGTGCCTGATGGTCATTGCTGCCCAGCTGCAATCCGCTAGAACTAGTTATCTGGTTATGGTACAAATTATGTTTTCACATGGTCCAAGTTGGTTTGGAGACTTTTTGTTTCTCTCTTAAAGGGTTAAATCATCATTTTGTAAGCTGCTGGGCTACCCTTGTCTGAAAATAAAAAATATAATAAACTTAAGTAAAAGAAAAAAACAAAAAGAAATCTGTGAAGATTCATGTCGTTTTTAGGAGTACCATAATTTTCTCTTCAGTAATGTTTCTCTTCTCAGAGGTAGAGTTAAAAATAGACTCGCTTTTCAGCTTTGAGTTTGGCTCCCATTGGTTTGTTGAGTGCAACTAGAAGAGGTTGTACCTGGGATGGCCTCTGGCTCTGTGGATGTCCTGAAGGTCATGGTTGCAGGCGGGGACTTCCCCTTCTGGTTCTCAGCGATCACATACACATCGTAGTCTGTGTCCCACTCTAATCCGTGCAGAACAACATAATCGCTGACACTGGGCATCCGGATTTCAGGCTTCCACTCTGACGCCTGGATCTAAGGGCAGATTTAAATTCAAACTTCAGGTTTTCAAGGTGGCAAATTATTTTTGCATAAAATAATGTTTATGCTAGACCAAAGAAACGTTGCAAATACGACAATATATAAATCTATGAAATATTAACATGGAAATGCAAGAAGCATTTGTCGATGAACACTATTGGAAAGCGTTGCTGCAAATGTATTTCTCAGAGTGATGCACTCTAAAAGTGTGAGTATTTTTAAACTTTGGCATCTTTAATGAATGTTATTGTAACTTACTGGTTTGTAGCGGACAAGATAATGCTGGATGGGAGATCCGCCGTCATCCTGCTTAATCCAGCTGACTTTGAGGGAGTTGCCTTTAGGCTCAAGTGACCCTTCGAGTTTCGGAGGATTAGGATTACCTAAATGCACACCAGAGCAGCACAGCGATTATTTTAATAGCAATTTTAAAGTAAAATAAAGTCTAATTTAGAAGAAAAAAAAAGTCAGACGCAATGGTTAGGTGACTGTTATAATAAAGGTTTTAAACTAGCTAATCTTCCTGCTGTTGTACTCTTTTTTTTTTTTCTTTTTCAGTTGACCTTTAATCACTTATCACAAAGACGCTCTGTGTCAGGTCACACTAATTGCCAAATGAAAAACAACCACATGCTTATTTGATTCATCCGAGCTGCTGAGTATTGCTACTGTTGCTGAGTGACATTCAGTGGGCGTAAAAACCGCTATGGGACCAGCAACCGTGAAAAAAATTGGCCCTTAGAGGTTAATTATAGAGTAGGCAGCATTTTTAGCTGATTGGAATCACTGGTCAACATTTCAAATAAAAAGAGATTTTTTTAGGTCCCTAAAATCTTCTGCCGTTTTAATGGCTACAAAAAAAAAATGCAAAAAGTATTTTGTTGTGATAAAATATTAGCTGGCCCAGTTGCTGGCGTCCCTGCTCTCAGTAGCTGATGTGCTAGATGAGCATTGTCTTATACTTTATGTTTCGGAAAAAATATTCTCCTTTACAAAATTTCTAGATTGCCAGAGTCTTTGAGTCTTACATCCTGTTTATTTTTCGCCTATCCTCCATAATGTCTATAGGATTTAGGTCTGGGGACTGAGATGTCCATGATGAAGGTTTAGTTTTCTTATTTATCATTTCCATGTTCGTAAACATCGGAATCTAGACCCTAATGATCCCTTCACCAGTTTCCTGCTAGTATCCTTGCTATGCACCAGAGTCCCCCTGGAGTGTTTGTTACAGGAAACGTCAATCTTAGTCTAATGTGACCAAAGCACCCAGTTCCAGTTAAACTCCCCATAGCTTTTTCTGACACGCCTTCGAGAAAACAGGTTGGCATGCAGACAGGGTCCAATAGTTGTTGTGGAGACTTAATTCCCCCAAGATGCCACACTCTTTGCTGCGTTTCTCCACAAAAAAGTATTACCTTCCTTACTATCCTGCCCAATACAAGATCAAATTTCTTTCTTCACCTATTGGCAAGGAGTTTACAAACAGACATCTATTTCATCTCAGATGTATACCCCAGGGAAAAATAAAATGCTTTAGTTATACTTATTTTAAAGGAATTGGAAGATATACCAACAAAGCCACTGGTGATTTAAATAACAAAACTATTCTTAGCATGGCTTAGATTGTGAAACTGCAATAAGAACTCATATGCGTGCACCATTTTCTTTTGGTTTAGACAAGTGTGGGGATCACATTTATGATCTGGTAACTGATATTATTCTAAAGAATTCCTAAAAGAGGTAATTGGCTAATAATTTATAGTGCTTTTTGTTTTAAGTAAAAAAAAAAAATGTAATTTAAAGACCCAAATTCTTTAAAAACTACTTGGCTAACCATGTTTTTGAACTTTCTAAAATATGAAACTGATTTGGCCAGCCATCCCAAGCTAACATTAAACACTCCATGCAGTTTTGGGGAAGAAAATGGTCCAAGCAATTTCTCAGTATAAGAGGTTACATCTGAACTAACTGAAGTAAGTAGATCTATCTGTGAAGTGTTGATTTTAGCGTGTTAACAATGACTATTAGGCAAATAAATTAGCCAAATAAAACATACTAAGTCTCTGAATGAAAACCAGAGGAAGCTGTATGTCGGCAGAAATAAACGGTAGTAAGAAATGAACAGGGATTCTTTTGTAAGGATAAGAAACAAATTTCATTAAACGCTTGATTTACTGAAACTCGTCCAACTGATAAAGAGCAAACATCCCTCATGTGGGGAGACTAAGAATACAAAACCAACTGAGCACCGTTCAGGACGGCTGCTGCCAGAGTTGCTCCGTGTCGTCTTGTCTACTTGTTTACTTTTACTTTGTACTACGTTTTTGCTACCTGTGTTAGTTTGTCTTTTAGGGTATTTTGGCCTTCTTGTGGCATTCTTAGTGTCTAATTATTTAAACAATTTCCTCCGGGATCATTAAAGTCTATCTTATCTTATCTTATCTTACTTTGACAGCGCCATGAACAGCTCTGGTTTTCTGGGGGGTTTTTTCCGCTCAGAAAGCCAGCATGATTGATTAATGTATTACGTGTGTACACACACAAAAAATACACATTATGTGGTGTTTAATTGTCATGTTCCATCAAATTAAATAAAAAATCGTCATCCGAGAGATTTCAACCTTGAAGTTACCTTCTGCAGTTGAAGAAATCATCGGCACAATGCGAGTCAAACAACAGGGACAGACATACGAAATGACACATGTGAGTGATTGAAACGGTGATGGGACACAATTAAAGGAGAAACATTTCATTGCAAAAGTATTCAAAGCTATTTGACTTTTTTTTAAATGTGTTTCAGGACAACCACAAAGTTTTATGTATTTTATTGGGATTTCATGACAGATAAACACAAATAACTATAAAGTGGAAGCAAAGTGTGTTACACATTTGTGCATTCAACCCGTTTACTCTGACATCTGTAAATAAAATCCATTACCATCAACTGCCTTTTAAAGTCACCTTATTGCTAAACAAAGCCCAAAAAACAGACACCAATCTTTATATATTTTAATTTGTGGAATAGTTGGACAGTCCTGAGTTGTTTTCCTTTCATTTTAAGAATATGTGCTGCTTTGGGTTGATGTATCACATAAAATCCCAATAAACACATAAAAACATAACAGAGGTGAGGGTAGAAGAGAGCAGAACTGAAGTTACCCTGAGGAGAAATTAAACTAAATCGCAGCAAAGCAATAAACATCCTGTTGGAAAGAACTTGAATTCCTCTGTTTGGGTCATGAGTGCAAGAAGTGAAACAGACATCAAACAACTTTACATCCTGATTTAGCTAAATTAATCCTTAAGAAGGCAGCTGATTAATCAATGCTGATCGGCTTAATCCAAATACAAATATTCCACAAACTCATCCTTAAAGTAGTTGAAACCAGAGGCAAGAAATTTGCAGCTTTTGAAATCTGGAGATTTCTTGTTAATTCATCACAGTCACTAAGCCAATTACTTTAAAAGCTCTGAGCCAGAATTACATTATTATTCATATTTGTGTATCAGATTGAAACTCATGGGATGAAAGTAAAAATAAAATCTGTTCACAGAGGAGTTTACAGTGAAAATCAGGACATTTGAGGTCACAAATGCAGGAGGAACCTATTGGGCTCTGCAATGCTTTTAAGTTACTCTAAATGTTCCTAATCAGCAGGGGTGACTAGGTTATCCTGTAAGGAGAGGAAAGTGCTGGAGAACTAACAGCTTCTATTATCGCCACTACACAACAAACCTGCTCTGTCAGTGAAAAAATGAAAAAGGTCGTCTAGAGACATAAGACAAGAGAAGCAATCAAAATCATTTTTATGCACAAATAACCATCTGAACCTCTATAATATCACTTGATTGAAGAATTTGGGGAGTCTAATTTCTGGTGCAAGAACTACATTTTAAGAAACAAAGGAGGTGATTACCTTTTAAGAAGTACATTTTCTTTATTTTTAAGAAAAAACATTGTTTCAAATATTTAATAACCTAAAAAAATATGTAAATGCATGCAATACTGGAAAATCAATCACAGATACAGCAGATGTTTTATTAGATTATAATTCCAGTGCAAGAAATTAAAAAAACAACTAAATGTTTCACCTTATTGCTCCATCCTTATTTTTAGTCATCGTTTATTTGCATTAACAAGAACTAGTACTAAAACTAAACCTACATCTGAGCGACGACGGACAAATCACTTACTTTTGGTAATGGGAGCTGAAGGACACAACAGACAAAATGAACAAACGCAAACCAATTAGTGATAAAAAAGGAAATGAAAAGACAAAACAAGAAGACGAGTTTCTCGGTTTGAGAAGCTCCTCAGAAAACAACCAACAGAGGGCACTAAACACTAAACCATGAGATCAGGGTTGAACGAATGTTGGAGCTACACCAATGAGAAATAACATGACAAAGTGAGTGAACTGTTGAATGCAGAATGCAAATCTTTGTAAAATGCTGCAAGATTACATTAGATCTAGATTACTTTGACATGTGTTGCTTTTTAAAAACATCATCTTGCTCTGATCACTTTTGAAAACATCTAATAGTTGACATTAAAATTCAAAAAACGAGACTCATTTGTAACACAGATATGTTTTGAAATATACATTTTATCCAGAAACATCTGTCATTTAAAACAAAGACCAATGAACAGTTTGTGCTGTAAACTGTATTTGTGTGTGTGTGTGTATAAAATCAAAGCAAAGTGAAGGCAAACAGCCTGTGGTGCATCTCAGGTGTTTCTTAGTCTGGTGTCTCTGATTCTTATTTGGACAAACCTCCATATTTTCTTAAAGAGGTTTATGTCTGCAGTGTTCTTGCCAATCAAACGGAGCGATACCATGGTCATTAAAGCAGATATTGGCACAGTGTGACCGGTGCCAAATCCCGTCATTAGATGGAAGCATGAAGGGCTGTAAAATCTCTTGTTGGATGACTGTGCTGACTTGATAAAACCCAGTGGATCAGCACCATTAGATGACCTTCTCAAATCATCCCTTATTGTGAAAACTTGACAAAGGACATGAAGAAACTTAGATCCCATGCTTCTATACCCATTTAATAGAATTTAGGCCCTTGGTTTCCAAATGAAATGCAAAATAAGGTTTTATTTGAAAGGAGGACACAAAAACAGTCCTGTCCTTTTGTCCTTAACTCAGCTAAAAAAAAAACAAGATCAGATGCCAGGAGTGGCTTTTTTAAGACAACAAAAAACAAAAAACTGATGCCTACATGTCTCATGCCTCTTAAAAGGAGTGATTTCAGTCATTCTTCCCCAGACCGTTGCTTATGCACCTTATTCTGACACAGAATAAGGTGCACTCCACTTTCATGCTCATTATGCTTGGATTCTGCCCGCTGTGAGTAGCCATCTTTTTTTAACAAAGGAGCTTTTCTAGCTTACCTTCGTTGTGGAGACTGTCAGTGACTGTGCTGGATAACCATGAAGTCATCAGTCTATCCAGCAAATGTGTAGGCCATAACATAACATGTCAGTATTACAAATCTGATTTTGGTTAACTGTAATATTATTGGTCTAAACAGGAGATTGGGTTTCAACAGCTATAAGCCATAATCAATAAAGTACACATTTGAAATACTATACAATATGTGAGTTTCACTTTTGAATTAACCTATTAAAATAGATCAACTTCTCACTAATCCTTATCTATGTTATGCCCGTGTCAAGTAATAATTGCTCACTAGTGTGTTAAGGACAGAAACCAAACCATTTTTGAAAAGTAAATAACACAATTAGCATGACAGCGCTGGACAAAATACATTTGTTAGCAACTATTCTTTGTGAAGCATGTCATTTTAAGAGTAAAATATCTGTACATGGTTTTAAATGACTGCTTTATGAATTCAAATATTCTCCCACAGAGAAGCGAAAAGAGACAAATCCATCGGCTGATGACGTTCCCTGCTGACACGGACCAAAATCAATCTGTTTTTTTGAGCCTGTCCAAACAGCTCAGACACCAGCAGATAATGTGTTTAGAAAAATCCTCTGTAGGTAATATGTTTGTGAAGAAAGAAATGAAATCGAGGATAAAAGCCTCACACTGTGCTGTAAACTGTGCACTTACGAACAGGCGCCGTCTTAAAAAACTCGGAGGTGCTGCTTTCTCCTTCACCCTTGCCATTAATGGCGGATAGCTTCACCTCGTAGCGGCTCTCTGGCTTCAGACCCGTTATCGTTACTTCATTGACGAAGCCTGTTACGATATCAGAGACAGTGCGGTTACTGTTGAGAACACCTTGAGCATTTTGATGAGCAGAACAATAAATGAATTGCCTGTTTCAACAATACATGCATAATTAAACGGTATGCAGGCAAATGCTGATTAGCTAGATCTCATTTCACCCAAACAATGTTTAGACAAATGATTAATTCATTAAGAGAATACAGGAAAACATGAATAACAGCAATGTCTGATTATTTTCTCAATGTCAAAGCTTCTATCGATGGCAGAATATTTCACAATACAACAGAAAAGTATTTTTAAAAATAGTTATGAGCAATAATACTCAAATTACAGCTGTAAGAAATAACTTTTTTGTATTATTTAATGTGTATATTTTTTACATCTTTTATTAATTTCATGCTTAAATTTGATACAAGTATAATAGAGTATTGGTTTATATTTTAATCTTACAAAGAAATAAGTGTACATCCTTGATTTAAGTTTAATTCTTAAAAATGCAGCCATTTGGTATTGAGCTGTTGCACTTTTAGCCCCAATAACATTCATGTAGAAGTTTTCAACATATTGATTGTGTTCATCTTTAAACATTTCCGTTATTTGATGTCTGACAGTAGATGGGAATTTCCATTTTTTTGCATCTATATGCAAATTAATACATGAATGTGGATTTTTACCTTCTCGGATATTTGCAGACTTTATATAAATTCTAATCAAAATTTTATCTAGACTTAATAAAAAAAGGAAGAATGTATTTATTGAACACATAAGGTATCAAAAAAAGGCTTTATCTAAAATCACCTAATAAGTTAAATCAGTTTTTTTATTTGCCAGGTACATACAGGACATACTAGGAATTTGTTTTGGTGTAATTACACTGAGGCAGCCATTTGTGGTGCCAGGTAGGCATTAGCGCAAAGGACCCACACTGGATGCTGTGGTGCTGGATTTGAACCCCTGACCTTCTGATTGGAAGTCGGGCAACATACCACTTGAGAAAAATAACTAAATTTTTTATTAAACTTCCATGTAACACAATGTGGCACAATTTTGTAAGGTTGTAATTACAACATAAAAGGAACGTAAGCCTAAAAACAATACCACTGAATCTGTTCTGTTACCCTCTTGGACATCGTAAACTTTCTGCATCCAGCCTCCCCTCCCGTTCATCCTCCACTCGGCTCTGTACTTCAGCACAGGAACGCCTCCGGTAGATTCGGGCTCACCAAACTGGATCAGAGCGGTGGTAGAGAAAGCCCTCACTTCATCGATGACTAAAGATGATGGAACCTCTGTGAAATTAGGAAATGTGGTCAATTTAACCACAGACCCTGAAAGGTTTAACAACCAAGGTTTTTGCAAGCCCCTTTGCTCTGTCACAGTGAGAAACTGAGTTCTTTAACGCATATAAATACTAAATTTATAGTTGCAGAAATTAATGACTTGCCGCAAACATATCATACATGTTCACAAAATGGCTAAATGTAGAACAATATTGTGTGATGGCTGAAGCAAGAAATATTCATGATGAGGTACTTTTCTCAGTTAATCTTCATTTTTTGTATCTGCTGGGGTATAAACAATATAGATAGATAGAACTGTATCTGCTGATTTTGCCTACCACTGTAAGTATGCAAGTATCTGGAAATCTTTGTTTTGCAAGGAAGCAAAAGCATTTTCTGTTAACAGAAAAAAAAGTTCTTAGTTTCATTAAAAATCTTTGGTGGGATTGGAAAATTTTATTTGTTGAGACTCCAGTTTGCAAAGATGTGGCACTTTGTGTTTGATTTCCACCTGTAATATCAAATGTTTTGAGGGTTTTAAATTTTTCTGGTATGTGTTGTTTTATTCATCCCACAAAGTTGCTAGTTTGTATGTTTTGCCAATAAACCTTATTTGAAAGTATTGACTAATTTCAGGATCAGCTGTATAATAGTTGTACAGCAAATTATAGATTTATTTTTCCTTGGGTATATAAATATATATATATATATATATATATATATGATAATTCTGCGCTCAGAAATGTATATGTGTTAGCTCAAAATGATTAATTTTAGCCTTTCTAGGCTGTGAATTGCACAAGTAGTATGAAATGCGTTCTAGGTTACGATCTTCCTTTTATCAAATTTAGCAGCATAATAAATCATTGTTCGCCACTCACTTCTCCATCCATTATGGAGAAAATGACATTATTAAAACTGTTTAACTAATTGAAACGGTAAGTTCTGGTGGCTTTGCAGGATTGCTGCATTTGGAAGTGAGCTCCATTCTGTCCTGTGTCACTTTGATCTGGGAGGTAAAAAGGAACACTGTAATTACTGTGGCTGAACAGGTTTCTGCCTGAAGTAAAAAATCCTGCTTTTCTTCCACTTTTCATTCACTTCTGATGGTGGCTTAAAATCTGAATTTTATCTTTTGCGCTCGTCTTATATAGAAGGATATATTCATATGGAGGTGTAACATAATTTACTAATTAACTTTTCTTTGCGCAGACGCAAAGCACAACACAAAAAAGTTTTATCCTACATTGCACCGAGGGCTTTGATGCAAAACGAAGATAACAAATGCTGATAGTTGATCTGATGTCTTTTTATACAAATTTATCTTCTATCTAGACAAACACTGTGGCAATGTGTAATCTCATGCTGGGTGTTATGGCCAAATATTTTTTATAAAAGGAGTGTAAAATCTGATTTACAGCCCAGAGCAAGACAACATCCAATTGCATTACTCTGTGCATTTTCAGTCTACTTAAAAAACAATTATATTTCATCGTTTTAAGAGTTGTTACTGAAATATTTAACACACCACGCTGACTTGTATATTTAGTATAATTACAAGTGCATCATAAGAGCGAGAATTAAACCACAGCCACATAACTGACCTGCCTGTATGAGCAGGAACTCCTTGGATTCAGAACCCATCTCATTTGAGGCGGTGCAGTTATAGCTTCCAAAATCATTTTCAGAGTCGGGTGTGATCTACAAAGGAAGAGAAACATAAAGCAGTAAACGTATGAAGGGCAAATTGGCAAAGCAGGTGAAGAAACTTGCGTGTCAAACACTATGTAGGTGACCTTTGTGTTTGACCATCAGAGTAGCCTATTTTCATGTGTTGCTGTGAGCTTTCATGCTGCTGAATTATTCATGTTTTTTTTTTTTCTTTCTTTACAATGAAGCCGAAAGAAAACTCCCATCACTGCTAATCTATGCTCATGAAATTTTGATGACATAAGGTGGTGAGCAGTCTGGGATGTGTCTCTACACATGGAGAAACTTTGCGCATACATTATGCATACTTATGTTGCCCAGTGCCTCTTTAAAGTTATTTTACCTGTAGGTAGCTGGATAAAGGGGTTCTAAAGATCTTGATGTTGGTAGTGTTTGAGTTCGGAAGCTGCAGTCCATCTCTCAGCCAAACAATGGATACGTCTGTGGGAAAAGCCTTGACCTCACAGCTGATATTGACCGGATTTCCCTCCCAGGTGTAAACAGCAACTGTTCCATGGATCTTGGGAGTATCTAGGAGTTAAAAACCTGATTTATAAAACTCTTTCCGCCAAATTGCTAAAAAAAATACTCTTGACTTGTCTCATAGTACGACTTAAAAAAACGCATGGAGTGTTATATAAAATATATATTATTACATTTTATTTTAAAGAGAGCTGCCGTTAAAGCATACTCCACAAATGTTTTTATGGTTCAAGTTGGGATATTACTTTTGTTTTTTTTCATCCATTCTAGATTCGGTTTAGTGAACAAATGGATCAAATACAAAAAAAAATAATAATTACATTCAATCCTCATCACGACTGAAAGTAGAACTAAACCTAACCCTCCTGATGGGTACTTAAACACAACGAGATACTCACAGCGAACTTCCAGATAAGCGGTTTGTTCGTCCTCGCCAATGGCGCTGCGAGCTGTGCAGAGATACTGACCAGCATCTGTGTACTTGACATACTTCAGAGTGAGGGAGGACACACGAGCATCACTCCTCACTACTACATTTCCATCTGCGCTCTAAACAGTAGGAGAAAAAAAAGTTTGGTGTCAGGGGGAAAAAACAAACAAAAAAACAAAACAATAACGGCTATATTGCCTCTTCGTGTTGAACAATTTTGAAAAAATATGTTTGTTTCCTGAAATAAAAACAAAGCAAAGCCAGCCTTTAATAAGAAATGAACATTAACCAAAGAGGCAAACGGTGTTCAATAAAGACGTGGAAACATGGAGACACCAATGATGAGGCAGGGGAGCTGGTAAATAACTGTGGGAGGACGGCATTGTGAACCATCTAGAGCTTTTCACATGGCACCTTTACCTGTGAAAGAAGCTGATGCACGGTTGTAGACACGATGTTCTGCATTCATACATGTACACATAAGCTGACAGGGTTTATATTTTTGTCATTATGTTTTCTGACGGATCTTCATCTATTTCCTGTCTGCTTATATTATTTGGGACATGTCAGGTTTATTAAGTGGCAATGATGTGTAAACATACATCCAGTACTTACTCATGTTTCAGTGACTCAACATTTTTAACCTTGTGAATTACACAGCAGAAAGTGTCCTGATGAGATGCTTATTTGAAATCTAGTGAGGAAAAACTTGATGGGTCAAGCTGACCAGCCGACAGGGTCAACCTATATGTGTTGTGATTGTTATTTTTTGACAGCCCAACTGCCAGTGTTTCTACTTTCAAATCAACCCAATTTTTTGTTTAATTTGATTAGAACATGTTACAGTACACAGTTACACCAGAACTTTGTGCATTTGTACCTTTAACAAGGTGCTAGAACTGAATAACTCTTCCGGTTGCCATCGGGGCTTTGATCCAAATTGAAAACAAAACAATGGTGGAGTGCTTTTACACAGAGTGAATTAGGGCCCTGCCTGGAAAGCCATTTAAGAGAAAGAGCGTTAGTTTGTATTCAAATTGAACACACAAAGCATGTCTAGGGCATTTATTATGCATAGCGAGTAGCGGGAGCAGGAAGACACTTACATAACACACAGTACCCTTTTATTCTGACCTCTGTGCAGATAACTATCTCAGTCGACCCCTGTGGTGCTGTTTTCGATTCCTGCATTAATACAACTTACCACACAGCCTATAAGCACTCAACCTACTTAAACAAAGTTTTATTAACATAGGTATTTGTCGGAGAGAAAAGGCTGATATAATGACTTTCACTGTAAAGAAGCCAAATGTGTAGGAGATCCCAAAAAGGAGGTGCCTGTTTTTAAATGTACGTCTTCATTTTAGTAAATTGGAAAAGACTAATTCATTTCAGTACCTTGATTTAAAAAGTGAAATAGATTAATTTCACACATTATTAGAGATATATATATATAAGACTGATGGGAAAAAATATTAACGCAGAAATGTTGTCGTCTACACAGTAATCTACTAAATTGACAGTTAAGTAAACGGTCATAAAAAAAAAAACTCAACAAGGAGCGTAAACCATATAAAATAATTGTAAAAACATAGTAACGAAAATATAGAGGAAGAAAATAGGGTGGTAGAATAAGGTGCACAGTGCTCTGAATTGTGAGGTTCACAATGTGTAGACTGCAGCTAGAGTTCTCCTTTTTATCAACACGAGATATAACTGCTGCAGTTACTATGTTAACAGCAGCAGTTAAGTCCCACTTCAGACAGGGTCTGAAAGATGGAGGGAAAAAAAAGGCTGGAGTCTTGCTCAGAGGTCCAAAGTCCTCTTTCATAAAAAAAAAAGATGTATGCATTTCATTTGGACTCAAACCCCTACAGTCTTGATCAAAATTGGAGATGCATGTCTGAGGTTGGGTAGTAACTGGTTAGTCAAGAGCTTTTGAGAGTCCTTTAATTTTGGGCAACAGAAACCAATTAACGAGCTCCAATTGGGGACTTCTCCAATAGGGGGGAACCCTAATAGGGAGTATTGGAAAAAAAAATTATTTCATTTGGACATATTTGCTATGTAACATTCTTATCTTGTGTTTGGCAAAACATTTTTTTTTACCTGTTATTACCTGTAATCCAAAGATTAATAGCAGTAATTAAATTTACATTTACTCATTTAGCAGACGCTTTTATCCAAAGCGACTTACAAAGAGAGGGTTTAACATTGAACTACGACGTAATTTACCTGCAATATGCTAGGAAAGGATTTAACATTAATGACTCATTTACAGCATTTAGGTAACACAGAATGCCCAAGTACCATACACTGAGTGCTAACTAATATCCGGGGTGGGTTATAAGTGCTTTTAGATCTTTCAGGGCATTAGATACTCTCGGAAGAGCTGGGTCTTCAAGGATTTCTTGAAGGTGGAAAGAGAATCTGATGCTCTGATAGTGCACATAAGGTCCTTCCACCAGCGGGGATCCCCCAAATGAGAAGAGTTTAGATTGACCTGCACAGGGTTTTGGTTCGCGCTAGTGGGCGCTCCTTGGAAGAAACGTAGCGGGCAGGCAGTGACGTAAGGCTTTAAGAGGGTGTTGAGGTAGATGGGCGCTGATCCATCAAACACTCTGTATGCCAGCATTAGTGATTTGAATTTGATGCGTGCAGCTAAGGGAAGCCAATGGAGTTCAGTGAAAAGGGGTGTGACATGCGATCGCTATAGCAGGTTGAAAAACAGGCGAGCTACAGCATTCTGGATCATCTGTAGCGGTCTCACAGCACAGGCTGGAAGACCTGTTAGGACGGCGTTGCAGTAGTCAAGGCGGGAAATGACCAAGGTCTGAACTAGGAGCCGTGTCGCATGTTGTGTTAGATATGGCCTAATCTTCCTGATGTTGAATAGAGAGAAGCGACACGATCGAGCGACAGAGGCAAACTGATCCGCAAAGGTCAGCTGATCATCGATCATGACACCCAGGTTTCTTACAACCTTAGTGGGTCCCACAGATAGGGAGTCTAACCTGATGCTGATTACATTAGCATGTTGTACTGATAAAGCCAAACTAACAGCAGAGCAAGTCAAGACATTCTTCTTCTTTTCAAACAGAATAGTGACTTTGAGGAACCTTCGAGCATAAAATTGATACTACATGCAGGACAAGCTCAACTCCTGTCTCATCCAATATAAAAAAGCCCCGCATACGAATGTAGCTTCCACTGCACGACTTATTAAATGAGCACACTCCGTATTCTCCCAGTGCTCCAAGCTCCCTCCCGTGTGATATGTAATTGGATGTCTTGCAGAGAGACACATACTGATCAACTTAGAGCGTAGGTGAGCTGAAAAAGCATATCATTATGTCAGAAAGTGAAAATTATTATTGCCTCATCTGTTAGTGAAATCCACCCAGCTCATGACCAGAAACTGCAGGTGCCTCAAATACCCTGCTAGGAAGTAATTGTTGTGCTTGTGTATTTGTTTCCGATATTAGGTTTTGTAGGCTTGTAGAGTGTTGTTTTTATGCATATATATATATATTTTAATAACAACCATCTTATCATGGATCCAGATGGCCAGGATGAGTCATTTATTTTTGTGCTGCAAAGATAATTTTTTGTCATTTCTTGCATAACTTTTTTTTTGTTGGTGGTGCAAACAGTGTCTGAACATGTTTGCACTGCAGCAGTTAAACTATAGAATATTGACATCTGACCTGATATTGATTTTGTTTGGAAACTGTGAATAGTACAACATATTCACTTCCAAGACCATTAAATTATCTTCATCCAAACACTTCTGTACATCTGTGGATGTAAAAATAGCAAGGCTATTTCAGGAGACAATATGATGTCAAAAATAATAATAATAGAAATAACAATGGTTCCTTTAATGTCTAGCATTTCACATAAAGCATGGGATCAGTGATGCACTTGTGAGAAAACATTGTGAAAAGGAAATTTGATCAGTTCTGGTAACAAGCCTGAAAAGAGAGATATTTTATCACAAATGTTTTCACATATGGAGAACACACACATATTGATGGTTTCTATGTGGTTTATTTAATGGTGGGGTATGGTGGAGTTGTAGAAAAGCCCAAACAGGTTAACTACAGAACTAATTTTGGAAAATATTAAAATTTCACAAAGGACAGAAAAAGCTAAAGATGTACTCGAAAAGAAATTAATCACAGAGGAAAGTGATCTTCATTAATCAGTTTTTAAAATCAAGGATTAGATTAAGGTTTTGGAGAGAAATGAACACTAAATAATTTGCCTTAAATAGAAATTAACTTCCCATTAACTTTTACACATTTTACGAGGGTACAGCCATAAGCATCATTGTATTTTGTTTTGTATTTTATTGTATTTGATGTTTTAGCCCAAAACAAAGAAACCTAAAATTGTCACAACAGAAACTTTAGAAATCCTTTTCAATCTGTAATTTATTATTTTTTTACAAATACGTATGCCAATTTTTGCCAGGTGTCATTTGTGTTTGTATTTAACTTTTACCAATCTTTTCTTCTAGTCCACCCAGCTTCACTGTCGTTGCTGGGGAAAAAAGCGCACCCACAGCATAATATTGCCACCACTATGCTTCACGGCATAGGGGTTGTGTTTGACCAACCATATAAAATTTTACTACCACTTTTCAATGATTTTCTACATTGTTGGTCTGTCACATTTGGCCTTAATACATAAAAACAACATTCAAGTTTGTAGGTGTAACAATACAAAATGTGAAGAAGTTGAAGGGGCTGTATATTTTGCCACTTGTTAAAAATTTTCAAATCAAACGGGCAAAAAATAAAGCCAAAAGCATTATTCCCCACATTTTATACTCTCGTTGACCCTCATTTGATCAAGAATTTTGATCTGCATCCAGTCGGAATTGAATTAGACTCCCCTGACATGAATGATGGATGGGTGGAAGAAAAAGCCATGCATTTAGAATACCTTGTGCTGCTCAGGCCGAGTCCATGATGCCTGCAGAGGACAGAGAAACAACAGACAGAAGGCAAAGCAATTCTTAGAAAGTAATCCTCATCCTCTCCAGAATGGGATGCTGCACATTGCATGCAAGTATTAAGTGTCCAGATTAGTTACCTTGCATCCAAAATGCCTCGTCTGAATATCTGAATGCATTTAAGCCTTCAGATGCTTTTGGAAAGCATGTTTTGGTGGATTTTAGTTATTATTTTTATTGAACACCAAAAGAAGGGAAGTATTTGAGGACCATGAAAGCACAAAAATCTTTCAGATAAGAGGGTCCTTGGTTCATCGAGAGAATGTGATTCTATTACATGGCTCCAACAGAGATAGGCCAGTCATCTTAGGTAAAGGAGATTCAGTAATTATCAATTCACAATCCATTTCGGTCCAGTCCTGCAGTCTTTATTTGTTAAAAGCCTCTCTGCACCAACACACCGGTTAGCAGCCCTGTCATTTAAGTCACTAAACAACAGGCTTTTCAATAAGCGATGAAGGATTGGACAAGGCAATTTCATGGAAGCTCTTCAAGAAAATAAATCTATGCCTGCAAGAGTTCTGCAAGTAGCATTTCTCTCCTCTGGCAACAATTTTGTTCTCTAAAAGAAACAAAAGGATGACAATTCTCTTTGTCATGTATTCAAGCTTCAAAACAGTCTTTTTTTTTGTTTGTAAATGATACAATTAAAAAGGAAATGCAGCTGATGCTTCACAAGTTTTTTTCTTTGACAACGTCTCTGCTGGTTCGCATTCTTATTTATACTTTGAAGAAGCTCTGCTCACTTATGTACATGTCTTTTGAAAATGTTCTATAGTTAATCAGAAAACATATTTTCTAAAGATGTGGCTTATGCAAGACAGTTTTCAATAGTTATGGGTAAACATAATACATGTCTTTTGATTTGAAATGTATTTTTTACTGCAGTGATCCCTTTTGAAACTACAGACAAGCTATGCGCTGCATTTTTGTTAGGCAGTGGACACATAAAAGTGAATCAGATAATATCAGCTCATTATAGCCGTGTTGCTCAATAAGCAGCAAAGACTTAATAGCATGTACTTTAAAACTACAAGTACATTTATGTAAATTCTATATGTCTATGTAGTCATTATATATATTTTTCTTTTTTTTCCGTTTGGTGCATTAAACAAAATCAGGGTAACTTTTTCTGTTATGCCAGAGCTCTAGAGTAACTGTGCACACTTATGATGACTGATTCAAGGGTCACCTGATGCTATTCTGTTAACTACTATTTATTTACTTATTTAGGAAATAAACATATATGTTAGCATAGCTGCATGTGTAGTTAGTATGGTAGAAAGGTGAAAGCTGACATCCAAAGATGTAAAATGTGCAATCAATATCCTCTACATGCGTTATAACTCTAATAATTAATATGTTTGTTTATTTACAGATGTAAGAAATATCACATTTGCTTTAACTTGCAATGATTGGATCATAGTACGTGTTTGTTTACATTTTTTGTGTTGATACACTGACTATTAAAAAAACTAAAACCAAACAAAGATTAAGGATTTTCAGCATAATCATACTTGTCTAATGCACGTCGAATAAAATGCAGTTATTTTACATCTCAGCAGATACTTTATAAACCAATGTAGACAACATGCTACATCCAATTAAAATCACAACACTGGAAAAACAGAAAGACAGAAACAATTTTGGACAGCATGCTATGTGGTGATACTGGCAAGAAAATGTTAAGCATGTCAATGAGATGTGATGGACTAATAAGTTGGAAAAAAATTTTTTACTCAAATGCAACAAGCCGAGTGATAAACAGCTATTTCATCAGATGCAGCACGAAGAAAATGTAACGGTAAATGGAAGCAATCTACTGGAATAATAATGGTGAATCAAACCATCAATATTCACATCCGAAAGTACTTCTGCTTCATCTTAATTGCCTCAGCAGAAGGTTTTTAAAAGACTTACGGCGTGTTTAAATTCAACTTGCTTTACATTAGCTAATTCCATTATATCCTTGACAATTGGCATTCTTTCTCAGTGGCGAGATGAAAAGATAGACGGTAAATACTCATTAGCAGAGTTTTATGCAAACCTGACCGTACAGCAGTTGGCGGCGTATCATCCGAACGCCTTGAAAGAGCGGTAGCCCAATTAAAACAGGCAACTTAACAGTGTGGAACATCGCCACTGCGTTGGCATACGAGCTGCTCTCTTGGGTGTAAGTGAGCTGACGAGCGCTGCCGTCATATCGTTGAGGGGTGTTTATCTGAGACAAAAAGGCCAATGAGCAACTGTTGATGGGAGCACGGAAAGGAGAGGACATGTACCGCAATCGCTTCTGGGAGCAAACACCGAGAAGAATTTCCTTCTGGTACCCATGAAAGGCCTTTTTTATTCGCTTCCACGGACAATAATCCTCCCTCTGTTCTGACTTAACTGTAATGTCGGCATGAAGAAGCACATATGAAACGGTGGGGAAAAAAAGGAGCTACTAGTGCAAAAACACATTAACAGAACCTAGACCATGTTTTATTGGCCGGGTGTCAAAGGACAAAAACATCTGATTAAGCGTTCTGTTATTGTCCTGAGCCATTATATGAAAACCCTGGGAACATTTTTATTGCTTCGGGACAAAATGGGCTGCAGACATCCTCACATCTCAAATGACCTGCCATGTTAATAATGAGGAGCCCTAATAGTAAAACCAGCCGTTTCAGCTGCCCTGCCTCTGTCATAGTCCAACAACATTATGTAAAATGTTCTTTACCCATCTTAGTACTGACAAAATAGTTTAAAATTACCTCACTTTTCTATTTAACGTTCAATAAAAAGGCAATTTAAAAGGGATTAATGATGCTTTAACAGGATCTGGCAAAAAACCAAACCATTCCAGACATAAACCATGTTAACCTCATTTAATGGTAGCTGTTATTTGGCTTGAGGTTTTATAAATACTACAGTTTTCCCATCATCTTTCCGCTGCATAACACAGAATATTTTCTGACAATTACAGCTTGACACACAGCATGAAGGATAATATTTAATAAGTATTCAAATAAGCAAAACATTCATTATGTAGATAATGTACCAAAGCGTGAGTAAAAACTTCATTTACATGTCTGGTTAATAAACATACATGCTTAACTAAAACAACTTGCAGCAAAAGCTTTTAAGGACTGGGTTGAACCCAATATTACATGTGAAGTTTACAAAAGTGTATATATATATATATATATAAAACCACTTTGATAGCTGCATAAACAAACAAAAATTATCCTCAGATAAGCACTGATTGAACTCTGAAATGTAACTAAGCTGGTAAACTCCCACAAGTCTACTTTTATGGTTTTTTTGAAAATTATCCTTTTATCCTCTTTCGCTCAGTGAACATAACAACCGTAATCCTCAACCCTCACACTTTGCTTTTCCATAAATGGTTACGGGAGAATGCTTTCATCGGCCTACAGTTTGAATGGGTTACTAAGAGCCCATTGGTTTCTTATAATATAAACCTTTGATTTCAGGCAAAAAAAGGAAAAGACTAGAATAAAGTCAGATTTAATATACTTCAGATTTGCATTCAGTGTGGAAGAAAATATGAGATAACCTTTCATTTAAGGAGCTAGTAAGGCAACAAATGAGATGTTTTTTTTAACCTAATTAGTTGTTAATAAACTAAACTATGTATATAAATGTTCTCTCTACATTGAAAACTGAAATGATTTATATATTTGGCATGAATAGTTTTAAAGATATCTGCTAACAATAAAACACTGCATTCATTTATCTGTTCACTCAATATCATGTAGATCCTTCTAAATAATCAGTCTAAATATCTTCAGTGAAATTAAGGCAATCGATTCCTTGTTATAATTCCTGAGAAGCTTTTTGTGTATCTCCACTGATATTTTGACAATTAATCTTTGGTGATGAGCTCCAAGTGTTTGAGGTTGGCAGACTTACTTACCTCACTCTAGTCTTTTTTTCCCCCCCTCCAGATATTCATTAAACAAGTCATGTCAGGAGTTTTGTTGAGGCTGTTAAAAACCCTAAAATTATTTCAAGAAAGTATGGTAATTAAAAAAACTTTAATCTTACATCTGCCGCTCTGCCACAGAATAGAATAATTATCCGTTGAACTAGGTCTACTGCTGAATCTCGAACTATGTAGCATCATGGTTATTTTATTTTTTTAACTTAAGATACTGCAGTATACTAGTGCAAATGCACTAGTATACTGCAGTACTTTAAAACCTGAAAACAGACAGAGACAGCTTTGGAATGACTTTACCTTTAAGACAGATCATATTCCTCTATTTACAGATGTTGAACACTTTATAAATCATCAAAGGAAAAACAAAAACAAAAAAACCAAGCAAGACAAATTTAACTCTTCTGAATCATTTGCAATCGTCTAAAACCAAAAATCCCTGAACAGCAACTAAAAGAGCCGCACACACCAATCACTCATTAAAGATAATACCGGTTTAAACTACAGCAAAAAAGCTACAATCAGCTCTGTTAAGAAAATCACTACAACTCCCCCACACCAATAACAAGCCAGAGTAATTAGCAAATACATAAAAAGTGACACTAAATTAGTTTTTTCTTAAATCAAAACAACTATAGGTCTATTCAACTGTATTTTTAATATCCCTGCTATAACATTTTTGCTGAATCAGAATTGCTTTTTAGTTTCCGTTAGATCATACTTGTCGTCATTAGGATAGTACTGTGGTTTCCTATATTTTTACAGAAAATAATTATACTGTGAGAATCTCACGGCCATACATTCCTACATACTCTTTGGGATTAGTTGCTATTAGTTGGTGATGGCTGAATAAATGTTTGCAATTGTTGCAAACCAACCAAAATGTCAATGTAAAAAAAAAACTCGTTCCAAAAATCATAATATTAATGACGTCAAACTACTCAACAAGATATGACAGAATCTGACCGATTAGAGTGGGAAAGAACGAAAAACACTTTCAAATTTACTGCTAATTAATTCTGCTTATTAATCAGAATCACACATCTATATCCGCGCTGGTCCTCTAACCAAAATGAAAGTCTCACCTCTATATGTTAATGAAAACATGCTTCCTGTCTCTTCATCAAGCTCGCCCCAAATAAAATTTGGGAACATTTAACGCACTGATCCCAGATGAAATGCAGCTGTTGTGGTACAGACAACATGGCGGACGCACATCAGACGGACTAGCTGAACAGGACAGCTAAACAATTAGCAGCCGTTTCTTTGTAAAACCAAAAGATTCCCCCACAGAAAGAGATGCCATAGACACCCAAGCTTATTGTCCTTTAAGCACAAATCACACTGCCACCACTGCACAGCTGGCTCTCAGCTGATGTGTCACGTAAAAGTCAGACACAGCCGATGCATCATGCTGTACTGATGGGCGAAGCATAGAGTACATTTTCAGTTTTTTGTTACAAACTAAAAAAATAACTATGTGACTCGTTCAACCCTGCAAAGGCAGAGTGAACATTCAAGCCAACGGCATAGATTTTCAAAAAAATCTCTTTTGTGACACGAACTCTGAATTATTTGTGGCCTATAATGAGTCGTTCTTCAGCTGTCGCTTCAAGATGAAGTGAAATCTAAGCCAAACTAGCGGCGACAGCAGAGGACGTCAAGACATACCGACTGGGAGATGTTTTATACACAAGCTTCTCGTGGGAGCCATGAAAGCAAGGCTGAGGTAAAAGCTGTTACCCAGCAGTGCATCCATGTGTGCCTGTGTGCCTACAGCGGATGTGTAGATTTGCAAAGAAATACCAAGTCGGGATGTGCGTCATATGGTGGAAGTGTGTTTTGCACATATGAGCGAGGCTCCAATCAAAGTATGTATTTTTAAATATCCAACAGGCTTGGCAGGTGGCCGCAAAAACGTCCCGTTTACATGGACAGCTTTATGATTGACGGCTTGTTTTGCACAGTGACCAGATGTCATGGTTAAAACCTGTTTTCTGTGTTTTATGTCTGCAGAGGTAAAGGTTTGATATTTAAAAGACAGCACTTTGATTGGAGCACCTTAACCAGACTTTTCAAGCGATACCAACATCTGTGTTAGACAATCTACGTTATTATGGAAATGACAGAGACTGAGCTCGGCTTGAGACCAGGCAACCTCATGCTGCGATGGAGAAGTTTGAAATGATCAGGCAAAAGCAACACAGAAATGATGTCTTCTGTTTTTTAGTACGTTATTAGACAAATTTTCATTTGATCTTGTGAAACAAGCCGTTCAAGCTTCCTATCGCAAGATCAGTGAAGTTTTTTCAGGCCAGATTTAGGAAACATGCAGCAGTCAAATCAATTTCATGATGAGATCATTCCTTTGGCGTTTTCAAGAAGCAACTGGGAGTTTTGGGGGGTTTTTTTGAACAAAGAAGGTCGATTTGATTTCAGAAGAGTTTTTGTTATAGCTGAAGACATATTTTACACACTACTCCAGGACATTTCTGTGCTACGTAGATTTCATACCTGATAGATCCTGTTTAGATGTGCCTGTAGGGAGAAAATGTAGCGTATGTAATGGACCGGCTCCAGAATTACTCTATGAACTGAAGCATATCTCTAGAGCATATAACCCCTTTTTTATTTCTCGACTTTAGTGAGACACCATCACCTTGAAGAAGTAAGCCATGTGGACAATAGATGTATGAGAATACCCAAAATGTATTCTGTTTCTTTTTTTATATGGTTTAGCCATGTAATGTGGAAGAAATTACAAATGAAACATTCAGGAGTTTTTGGATGTGATGAGAGATTAAAAGCTGGCTCTTTAAAATAAATCGGAAATATGGCAGCAAACTGTTAAGAGATGTGATAACATAATGTAACATGAGCAGCATGGGATAGTAAAAGAAGTTAAAAGTACAAAACACACTATAAAATACAAAACTAATTTTAATTGCCCGTCTTACTGATTATTTTTGTGAAAGGTAAAATTAAGTCCTGACAAAAAATGCATTATATTTCTGTTACAATTATGCACTTCTTGGTGTTGGTCTATCCTGTTAAGCAGGGATATAACATTAAGGTTTCTAATGTGAAAAAATAGATGGAAACAAAGGTTTAAGAGCGTATGAGGACTTTTGCCAGGCACTAGAGAGGCTCTCTTACACAGTTTCTTTGAACTGATTAGCCATTTGAGACCAGTTACCTATTTATGGTTTTTAAAAAAACTAAGAAAAACATGATGTAAACATAGTAAAGTCAACCTGTAATTAATTTTAAAAGTCCCCATCTGCACCAAATCAATACATAACTTGAAAGTAGGTTAAAGGTACAGATTTTTTCTTCTGAAAACACCTGCTGTCTGTCTGTGTTTCTCCCTGTTTGCTGCTCAGTGTCCCCATTCCAAATAACACATTAACAATATCGATGCGAAAGAGGGCAAATAGTGTAAATGTGCATTTGTCTTATTTTTTCTGAAAATCTAAACTATACAACATGCACAAAAACACCAAGTTACGACAGATGGTATCAACTCTTTTTCTATTATTTTCCATGTTTATTAATTAACTTACAATGTAAAACAATAACGGATTGAAACTTAAGGGAATTAATTTACCTGGTCTCCTTCAGCAAAAACCCGCTCACCGTAGCTCCAGCTGATGGTTGGAGTTGGATCTCCAGAAGCTTCACAAGTCACAGTTACCTGCTCCTCCATCTCTGAAGCCGTCTGGTTCACTATGTAAGTGATCTTGGGTTTAACTTGAGAAACAAATGAAAAAATTAGCTCAAATCTGGTATAACCTGGATAGCTGGCAGCATAAATAAACACGGTAACATAATACAATGGGTAATAAGACCTAGGAATAAAAGCTGGTTTTAAAATGTAAGAGGGTTTTCAAGGAACCGTTCAAACTAATCAAATATTGTCCTCTGGCACCAGTGAAACAAGTCTTTGAATTTAAATGAATTTAAATGTATAAAACTGGCTTTGCCAAACATTTACATTTGTATTAGTGTTCAAGAGCATCTGAGTGACTCTAAACGTTTAGCACAATGCCAAACTGCATTACATTTAATAGCAGAAAACGGGATATTGTAGACTTTCAAAACTTATATTTTGCTTAAGCCAGTAAACAGATGGTAAAAATGAATTATTGCGGCCCATGAGCAGTTTCACCTGTTTCTGTTTATCGTAAGAGCTTAAACGCTTTCATTTTCTATTTTATATGCAGCCTTAATCAAAAGATGTCAGATCTTTAAAAGCAGAGTAAGATTTTCTGCATTTGTAATTGGGTTGGAGTTCTAAATTCAGTAAACTAATGTCTAGTGGCCACTATTCAAAGTGCCCTGAAAAAGCTGGCGCTTTAAAGCAATATGCATAAATATATCAGTAAATCTGATAGTGAACTTAGGGGCCAGGTTTTATCACAAGAAAAACACAGAGATCCTTGGATAAAGCTTGGAGATTCTGCTGAGGTAAAAATATTCTGTTCAAGCAAAAAGTTAAACATTGTAACACAAACAGACTGAAAGTTTAGTCATATTAAACGTTGTGTTTTGCATTTGGTCACAACCTCACAGTTACTGTTTCAGTAGGAAATGAAAAATCCAGGAATTATGGTGTGCAGTTGCATGCAACACCCCTCAGTAAGTATTTGGTTGAAATGACTTTTGCCACAAGTCTTTTGGGTTATATCAGTTTTCTCAGAGACGTTTTTTGTCCATTCTTCACAATGTACAAAACAATTTACAAGAAATAAACTACAGTTTAAAATGATGTACAGATCATTAAAATAGCTACATATTGTATGAAATATAATTATCTAATCAAGCATTATTAATGTTCTCCTTAAATAATCAAGACCTCAACGTAAACGACACTGAAAAACTGCATTTGTGCTTTAAAAAAAAAACATGCTTGCTCAAAAATACATTTTTGATTGCAGCTTTGCACAGAGTGACATAAGGCAGCCTAAGCTCTGAAAGACAGATAGGATCTCTTTGAAATAATGAGGTAAACAGTAATTTAGCTGCTGTCTTGAAACGTTTGGAGATAATTGTTTGTTCTGAAGAAATCACAATCTTTTTCTTTAGGAAAATAATTTTCAGCAGCCAACCCACTACAAATTTAACTGACAAGAATTGAAACCCAGTTGTGACGAGACAAAACAAAGGCAACAACAAGCTAATGGGGAAAAAATAAATACAAAAAAACAAACAACATGTATTCAAAGAGTCTAACCAAGCTCTTTGAGCATGATTTCTAAATCAGATCTAACAAAAAAAAAATATTACAACCCACATAGCAACAACTTAGAACAGACACAAGCCTTACTATTGTTCTTCCCCCACACACATGCTATACATATCTATATAGATATATATTTATATACAAATATATCTATATAATTCCTTCCCAATCACTTGAAACATTTCATCCTGTCACTAGTCCATGTGTTGTTAACATAAAACAATCTGTCTCACCAAAAACCCTCAGACTGAGTTCCTTCTCGCTCTCCCCGGCCTTGTTCTTGGCGACGCACGTGTACTCTCCTTCGTCCAGTTTGGTAACATCCATTATAGTCATTTCTGAGCCATCTTCATTAAAACTGTACTTCTCCTCATCCCTGAGTTCGACTCCGTTCCTGTTGATAACGCACAAGTGTTGAATGTAGAAGCCAGTCAATCCAAACACCGCTCTCTAAGCTCTTTGTGATACTCTGCTAAAAGTGTGTAGTAGTGCTTAAACCCACCTGGGAACACAGTAGAAGGGTCAGAAGATAAAACACAAAAGGAGTGATGAAGAGAGAAGATGTGAAATTTGAACATCTCTGAATGACATGTTTTTTTTGTACAAGCCCACTTTCTTTTACAAGTCCATTGATATTTTAAGAAACTTTACCATTACACTACCAATATTAATTTTTTGCTCCCAGTCATATTTTAGCTTTACTTACTAATGAGAATTGTAGGTGAATAAGCAGATGAATGCTAAAAAAGAAGTAGACCTATGGACAGCTGCAGGTATGTTTAATACTAAAAATGTTATCTTAAAAACAGGGTAATTATATTTGAATGGCCTTTTCTATTTGCTTTCTTCAATAGTTGCTGTTGCCTGTGTGGATTTTAAAGACTGGCAGTGAAGTGTGATGTTCAGATTATGTGGGTCCATCTTTTCAAGCAGGGTTAAGAAATCTGCTCTGGGTCACTAAGTCCACTACACCATTATTTAGCTAAAGTATATGAGTCTGGTGCACATGGTAGCAGGCTCCATGTTTAACACGCCACTAAAATTATTTTTGTGCAAAGACTAATGTTGAACTTTATTAAAGATTTTATTCTCTCTGGGTTAGTTAGTAATTACCCTTTACCAGAGGAGCATGTGAACTAGTTAAGGGGGCATATTTTCACAGTATAAAGAAACCTTAAGAAAAAAACACCATACTGGTCATGGTATTTACACCAAATTAATTAAAAAATTTACACCGTGACCTAATTGCTTTCCTTAAGAACCGAAAACTAACAATAATTACAACTGCTGCTAAGATAATACGAAATATTGACTGCAGTGGAAGCTCATTTTACATTACAATTCCAACTTTGTTGGATATCTGCTGAACAAATATCCAAACTGTGGTTTTAGAAGAAAGGTTTGATAAGATTTATAAGGTAATATAAATCTTTTTCAATTACTCAGACATCAGACGCAAAAAGGGATCCATATTTAAAGATCAATTAGTATTAGTATCAGAGTTTTAAAAGTCCTCACATCTCCTAAATATGTCACTTAAACAAATGAAATATTGACGGAGGCTAAGATTGTTCAAATATCAAGAGAATCAAAGTTTGGGAGGTAAAATCTTAACAGTTTATCTTTGGAGTGTAGATAAATAGTTTGTGCATAATTTAGGGATATAGACATTTTTATATGCAGTGCTATTAAATTATCATTATCTGTTCAGTGTAGGGTTATTATTTTATCCTATATCCTATACATTATACATCATTGGGGAACAAAATAAGGTGATTTGCTATGCCACCATTCAAGTGTTCTTCTTCCATAGCTTTTTCAGCTTCTGCAAGGCAGTTCTTTCTAAGTTATTTTAAATAATTTTATTCTGTATCTCAAACGATTGCAACATTTTTAGACTTTGGATACATAACCACTCTTTGTCAAACAGTGGCTTATTTGATAAAAAGTGATGGGTTGATAAAAGTTTTTCTTTTAAAGAAAAAAAAAATGTATAAGTTGTTATTCCACAATGTGGTAATTTACTGACAGACACTCCTCACTGCAGAGCGATGTAAAGTTTTTATTGTAGTACCAGTTTCTTGGGTATTCAATGCAATACTTTCACAAAACAATTCAGATTCTCTTCTCCTTACTGGATAAAATAAGAAAATAACTCTTCACTTTTTCAATTAAGTTTTAACATAGATACTCCCCCATCAACACGTCCCTCTAGGATGAATACTGTGTCAGTCACTGATGAACATCATTCCTAAGTGACTTTTAGGTACATTCTCAGCTGCTTTTTCCGTTCTCTTTTCCATAATACCCATATTTCAACATCAAAACTATTCTATTCCATCATGAGCAACAAGTGGAAATAAATGGAATGATAATGCTTAAAATAACGCTATATAGCTTAACAAACTTTGCCTTGTACATGTTCTAATAAAGGAATGATTTCCCAAATATTATGAACATGTGTCAAAGCTGATAGTAGATTAAAAGTGTTTAATTTCCTATGCTTAAGTACAAGTGTTTTCGTAAGTAAAGTAACAGCAAAAACACTCCTAGCACTCTATTTGGATCCCACAGGGTTGAAAACATCTCATTCAATTAGCGGCACAGATCTGCTGGGGAATAGCACACCACCTTAATTTCACAATGCAGAACATTTAGGCTCCCTCTGAATAAAACTTCAGCCTAAATCTTTATTTGCTTTTGTATTTTAATCATGCAATTTGAAATGTTTTTGAAACTATAAAGGCTAGTTTCTATTTCTCCGTGATGTATAAAGTGATCTTTATCTGAAATGTAGTTTCATCTATATCTTGTCATTAAAGAGAACCCATACTTTGTCACAAACAGGGGCAATTTAAAAGAGGCGTTGTTTTCTCTTGAAAGCGTGTTTTGGGTTCCAGTCAAGTGTTTAATAAGGTGACGGTCCTCTCTAAAAGTGCTAGTATAAACTGAATGTGTCAATAAAGCGCATCAAGAAAATCAGATGCAACAATATTTCTTAGGCTGTTTAAACTTTGTGACCCCAGAACCAAAGTGGCTGTAGTTATCTGCTGCCTTGGAAACGAGATGAATGGAAACAGTTTAACAAAGCAGGAGCCTGTCAATGGCTGCATTCAGATACACAGATAATGTTGCTATTGTTGACAATCTGCTCCTCAGGTTTAACTCTACCTTTGATAGCCTGTGATTAAGTTTCCTATTGCAATGAATAAATCAGTCTGCAGAGTTCCACTAATAACGTAAAGTGTCTAGCACAAAGGAACACTAGGCTTACTTCATATTTGGATTATTTAGTGTTACAAAAATCATTCAATTCATGCTATTAAGGTTCAAGAAATCTTTACCATCACCACGGGGTAATTTGGTCTGCAGCACAGAGTCATCGACAAAACAGAAACGATTAAGAAGAAAAACAATGAAAATTTATAGCAGCGAGAAACAATAAAAAAAAGTACTGCTACTTGTTTCGCAAAGCAACAGACATGGATAAAGGGTCAAATCCTGATCAGTATTACTCTTATCAAGTAGTTCAGCTGTATTGCTAAAAAAAACAAATACTGTGCAAACATAATGGTTTACACTGAATGGTGAGCTTAATGAGTCTTTCTAATTCAGTACGTGATGCTAGTCTGAAACAAGCCACTCGATGAACTTGTTGATAAATCTTAAGATATCAAGGTAGTTTTTTTATAGTTTAAAGCTTATATTAACTGCTACCTTTGTTGAACATGCGCAATTCACACAGCTCGTTATTTTTGATTAGATGCACCTCATTAGCTTGTTGCTGCCAGCTTTTACCTCACTGTTATGCATCAGCTGCCGGGTGCTGTTTTAAATGACTGGCACAAGCAAGCGGACAACTAGAACGGAGCCACACTATGAAAATGATGTGGTGTTCTCAGAATAAATACTTTTTTCCTGTGGACTTCATATTCAACAAACGTCTAACTAAACTGTGTTGACATTCGGACAGATTCAGATTATATGTTTTGTTTTAATTATGTCGGCTCATTGCAAAATGTTTCAAACAATGACATGAATTGCCTTGAAACTGAAATATTATAATACCGCTGACAAAAAAGGTGTCATAACATGTCCACTATTGGCTATAAAGCATCTGGCGTTGAAATTACAGCAACTTGCAAAATGATGACAGTCTAAAATTTTCTTTTGTTTTTAGCAAATTAGCAACATAAGAACCTACAAATGTAAGAAACAGAAAAACATGACAAAACAAAATTATGACATTATAGAACCCATTTGACAAAACTATAACCTACAGTTAATTTCCCAAATATTCATATGCCTTTCCAATTTAGGTTTAATATTTCCATTTCTAATAATTCTTTACTTGAAGGTATATTATTGTTTTAAAGCAGCCCAGCCAAAGACTCAATTTGTATTTGTAAGAATCTCTGGGGGGAGCAAAAGATTAGGCTGATGACATAGAGAAATTTTGCAAAAAATTGACTAATATCTCCATAAGTCTACTCCGTAAGCAAAGTTTACCTTATCCAGGTGACCATGGGTTCAGGGTAGCCGTCAACAGCACAAGTCAGAACGGCAGGCTGTGCAATGTCTGCAGTGGCATTCACTTCAGACTGCCATATTCTGATGGTTGGAAGAACTAATATAGTGAGAGATGTAAAAACAAAAGAAGAAAAAAACATGAAGGTAGATTAAACTGTAAGTTGGTAAACTATTTTAAGAGAAACATACAAAACACGCTCAACCTTTATTGGGTGCTAAACAGCCGAAAAATTAAAACAAAATGTTAAATTTCTGTAGCAAAATCTCACATTGAGCAGGTTAAAACCATTTGCATTTTAGTTTAACTTTAACTTCAAATAATGAGGGAAAGAAACACTCAAAACAGAATATTTTTTACGACTGTCACACTTACATTATTTTCATAGAAATTGTTTGAGGTTTATAACAGAATATTTTTTTTTTATAAATACCTCGGTCAAACAAAAATCAAAAATATGTGTCAAAAATCTTCCTGAGTACCACAAAAGTTTCTTTGTGTTAATATTCGGAAAGACGAAAACAACACTTATATACATGTTTAGTCAGAACAATAATTATAAAGTCTCAAACAATTAAAACTGTGGCAAAAAGTGAGAAGCACAGTGAGTAGGATGTTGAGGAAGGACCAGTTATGGACCTTTTCCATTTTCACCTACTCAGCTGGAAGCAGCTCTTCTCAGTTATACGGATTTTGTACTTGCTAGGCTATATGGTACCAGACACTTTTTTAGAACCTACTACGCTAGGGTTTCAAGCTTTCCAAGTCCAGCTGCAAACTCAACGTCAGATATATGTCCATAACAGATTGGCTAGGATGTAGTCATTGGTTCCATCACAAAACACTGTCCAGTACATCTCCACTGGAAGCCTTTTCTGGTAGATAAAAATGTTCCAGACTTAGCAGACGGTATAGCACAGCTTCAACATTTCCTTTATTGGGTTGTTTTTGCGTCGTGTAGAGATCATGCTACTCGCGCTACTTCTCAGACCCCAGGGCCACCGACGCGAGCTTTAACTCAAGTTCAATTGAAAACCATCCCAAACAAACACAAACTTAAACATGTGGAGTTTCTGGTACTTTTATCTGTAGTATGGTGAAGGTCTTGTGATGCTGCTGGAATGTGTCTTTCCAAAAGGAAATCCTGGAAACCTCATTGAGATTGCTTTGAAATACCTGGATATTTTAAATGAAAATATGGTAAACTCTAATTGTAGTTTGGTCTTTAAAGACAATGATCCAAAACACCTAAACAAATCCATACAGAAATGCTTCACTAAACACAAATCAACCTTGTTTCAGGGCAATCAGTCCCTATCCAGAGCAAAACCTGGGGGTTGAACTGAAAAGCTGATGGGATACGAGGCACAGAAGACTAGGGATTTGGCAGCAGCTTCCACTATTATACTCCTGCGATACCAGATTAATACATTTAAAGGGCTTTTAGCACATCTTTGCTAGGTCAATAAGACTGGAGTGACATATAAACCCATTAGGAGTATGTAGCTCTAAACTGTTGACTGATAATGTAGATGTTAAAAAAAAAAAAAAAAAGGAAAACTGGCAGAAACAACGACAGAAACAGTCACTATGACACATTCAGAGGACTAATTTTAGTCTTGTTTTGTGTCTCAGAAGTTGCTGGAAACGTGCTTCATTAGCATTGAAGATCTTTGATAAGAGGTTGCTCTGGGCAACTCTCTACGGTGAAACCAAACCGGGTCCCCTCCTCATATCTGCTCCTTTGTTTATGCGTCATGGTACACCTGCCACACAAAAACATCCACCCAGGATACAAAAAGGAAGAGGAAACGCTGTGAAGAGGTTGCTAACCATTCACCACGACGCTGATGGGGCGCAGATCAATCTCGCCGCGCGCCATGAGGCGAGCCTCGCACATGTACAGGCCCTCATCGGTCTTCTTTATGCCGCGGATATGAAGGTGATTGTTGCTTAGTACCTTGAAACGAACTGAAATGAAAAAAAAAAAGATGAATAATTATTTTTTGTGACACTTGGAGATGTTTACAGTGTAGAGCTGTCATTGTAAAGCGAGAAAATAGGGAAATCACTGTCTATGTTATTAATGCAATACATTATTCAGTTTTATTATTTGTAAAATATTGAAAAGTTTTATGTTTTACTTCCCAAAGGCTCTATACTCTATACTTAGGGGCTTTCAAAGCAAAGTTTTATGAAGATCGTGTCAAACCATTAAAGGGAATTGTTAAAATAAAAACAGGTGATAAATATCTAAGAAACCCACAAATAAAAGAGATAAATGATAAATAGATAAATGGTTGAAAAGACAGACTTGAGACAAGTTTCATTTAACATTTAGCTCAGTTCATACCTTATGTAGTTTCATTTACACATAGTAATACATTTCAATTGTCTATTTCCGTAAATTTTAATGATTACAGCTTATGAAGACCCACAGTTCTATCTCATAAATACTAATAATTTCTTAAAACTAATAAAAACATCTTTGTAATACATTATTCTCAGTAAAACAAAGAGTATATCCATTCACTATACATTACAAGCACTAAATTATTGGCTGGAGCTCCGTTTTCAGGAATGACTAAATCATTGCAGTTTGGAAATGATATCAGGCTGAACCACGGTTTCATTGTAGGATCTGATGTCTGTATTCTTCCTCATAATAATACTTCATGGATTTATTTCAATATTGGGTTTAGGTTTGTTGTCCAGTCAAGCATAGTGATACTCTGGTTATTAAAATCCGGCAGTGAGGAAAGGTGCCAAGTTCTACTTGGAAATAAAATCCTCATCTCCACAAAGCTTGTAAGCAGAGGGAAGCATGAGTACTCAAACATTTCCTGGTCAACAGCCGTTGGAATTTTGGTGTAAAACTGTGAGCCTACGCCAGCACATGACATGGCTCCACAAATTGTCACTGAGTGTGGAACCTTCATGCTGGACCTCAACTCAAAATCTGTTGTTTTTTCATTTTTTCTCTAGACACTGATACCCTACCAATAAATGTAGGTACTGCTTTCAAACAGATATGTCTTGTTCTAAATCATGTGTGGAAAAAAAATATATACTTTTCTTTACATTTTCACATCCCTTTCCTAAAAGTATGTCACAAAATGGATTTATTTCGGACATTACATAAGCAGTGATCTTTAAGGTGATGCAGATATTTATAGACGCTGATGTAAGCCTGCAGGAGCACATGTTTACTTTTGGATTTAGCTGTATGTACATCGTCTGTGCAGAAATCAATTTTCAAAAGTTTTTCAATCCTCTTATATGCTGCCCACCTGTAGTGTTGTAACAAAACAAAAGGCAGCTTACGGAGGCTCAAACAGGCTTACACCAATGATTGCTACTGGAACCTTTGCTAGGTACAGCAGAAGCCGGATGTTTTCTGTCCTCAGAGCGTCAGACATTTTACTTTTTATATTCACTCAGATTATGTACATGTTATTTAAATCTGCATTCAATATTATTAAATCCAATATCTATAGTAAGAATGTAATGAATTTAGTTTTTTTATGATTACTATGCAACATTATAAATTGAAAACCGTTAACACAGTTAAAGAGGAGAGATATTTCCATTTTATTATTATGTCTCCAACAAGCTTGAGGCAAATAAGAATGTGCCCAAAGCAACATGAATATTTTCACTTTGAAATGAAATACGAACCGCGATACTGTAATCCGAGCTACTGTTGCAAACTACACAAGCATGAGTTATTTTTCTAGTAAGCAAAACTAACAGTAACATTATTAAACTGCGAGTGTCGAATGAGAGGAAGAGATCTGATGTTGTTTTCAAAAACTCAAGACCAAATTAATTTTTGTTTTCCTTTCAAAGCCCAGATAAACCCCAGAGAAGAAAGGCATGAGCGGTAGAGCACAAGTAATTTTAACTTTGTGACACCGCGAGATCTGCATACATATAATTAGTTGGCCTTTTCTTTGGGTGCCAGCATGTGCCTTCAGAAACGTTACCCTAGATTGTGACAGCTCTATATGGTCTGGTGAGATTTTCATAATTATACCAAACAGCAGAACATAAGAGTTATAAGTTGCACATGATTTTTTTAGATTTCAGAGTACAAACGAGTGTTTAAGCTTTTTAAGGTAACCACGGTTTAAATTCCCAAACGGTCTTACCATCTTTTTCCATCTGTATCTTGGCTCCTTTGTATTTCCAAAACACAGTGGGCGGGGGTGAGCTTGTGACGTCACAAACGATGTTAGCGCTGTCTCCTTCAGTAAACTCCTGACGAGCCGGTGCGTTTGTGAAGGTTATTCTTTCTACAACAAAGCATTTAAAACAGAATTTTGGATGGAAAAACTTTTGTGCAATTTATTTTAACAAGTACGGTTTTGAGCAAGGTTAACAGGATCGGCCGACCCTTTCTCATAACTGATAAAAGAGGTTGTATGAGGTAAGAAAGTTACCTTGTTTCTTTTCTCAATCTATTTTTTTGTAAAGAAAAAATTGGGAGCTTTTCGTGGCGTAGTAGTGAAGCAATAAAATAAAGCTTGGAGGTTTATTGTGGGTGCAACTCATGCAAATATCTCCTCATGAATTCTACTCTTCACATATTCATTTTCCTATTTAATCTCTTCTTCCTTCGTTTTTATTTTGAACACATAAACAAACAGTTCCACACCATTACTCTTACAATAGTTTAAAATTCAGTGGGCATTTTCACATATACTTTTCAAAACATCCGAAGGAACTGAACTGCTTTAAAGTCTAGCTAAAATAAGTAAATGAAACATTTAAATGCATCAAAAGTTATTAAAAAAATGTGAATAGAAAACTAAAGGAAAAAAGTGGATGTTTACTGACGTTTGATTGTCTAATGGAATCAAAAGCCACGTTTCTGTTGGGTCAGTCAGCTTAAGGTCAGCTAAGTAACCTTTTTTATTGGAGTCACATCTGCTTTGAATAGAATACAGAAATTTGCCTTCAACTATATTTACGGTGATAATTTTAAACGGGTAAAAGAAAAAACTCCCGTTTATAAATAAAACTTGCAAAAGCTCCTCGTGGAAGGCTCCATTTTGGACTAGAATAGTTGTGAATGAGTGTTAATTTATATAGCACTTGACTACAAGTGCTTTACAATCCAATCTAATTGTACAATATGAATAATGACAATAAAAGGCATTCTATTCTATTCTAGAATAAAATACAGAAAATGAAAGTAAAACATGTAAACAAAAGAACCATAAAAAGACTGCTTTAAACCTAGTAACAGTAAATATTTTCATAGTTTACTAGACTTTATCACTATTATCAACGCTTTGAGCCTATCAGTTTTATGTATCACAAATTTACAACACGTGTCATCATAAGGATCTTTAAAACAAAATACATCACAAGCAAATCAGTTTAAAAAAGTTTCCAATGTAAGGAAACCCAGCAGACTGCATCAAGTCATTGACTTGCAGCATTCACTGCTCCGAGATCAGAACACTGAAATTCTAGCCTGCATTGTAATTGACTTTACAGCAATCCATCAACAGAAATGTCTCCCCAACACAAAATGTCAAGAAAGTAATAAATTCTACTTATCAATTACAAATGCTTATCCGTGTAACAACCAAATAACATGGTTGAAGCTCAAAGTAGATTGGTTGGATTCGTAAAGAGCAGTTTGCTATTTTTATTAGTATTTTCCAGATGTACCAGTTAACTTCTCCTGCTAGGCTTTAACTAACCTCATATTACTCGTTCTTCCTGGGATTGCAGTTGTGTGAGAAAAATTATTGAATTCATTCTTATTTTCACTCCATCTAAAGCTTCTTACATTTAATATGTCCTTACTAACAATACATTTTTCTAGAGTACCCTAGAATAATAAAAAAGTCAAAAACAACCTTTATAAATCAGCCTTATTCAGAAAATATTGGATGCCGTCCTTTAAATGCAGAGCATTTGTTAAATCTAATTTCTTAATTCTAATGAAGATCTAAAGCAGCCAGAGGACAAAAAAAAAAAGAAAAAAAAAGGTTTTGTTTGGGTAAACTGACTTCCTCATGTAGACGTTTGTTGATGTTTGGGATTCAAAGAAAATAAAAGCCATTACTCAGAAGAACCACGCAACAGACAGGATCATTAAACAGCGCTTTAATGGTCTTCCAACACTCACAAAACCCTTAATTGGAAAAAGAAAGAATATTGTGTTGCTTTTGAGCAGTCAATAAAATATAATGAATTTTTCCTTACATGTTCATATCACTCAGTGTTTTAAAGGCTGCCAAGCAAGAGAGGGAAAGTACTTACGGAAGATTTTGACTTTAACGGTTGCCTCTGCTTGCTGGTCTCCGTTTGTGGCGACACACTTGTATGTTCCGGCGCTCTCGGTTTTACTTTCGTAAAATGTGAGGGTGGAAGATGACTCATCGTTGCGGGTTACAGTCAAGTCTGGTCTATTCGGTGTTATCCGTTCCCCGCTCGGGCCATACCAGTCCACGTGTTTGGCAACGCCTACAACTAAGAACACAGAAAGCAGAGCAGGGGATAAGAACACAGGTATCTACAGTGGGCTCACTTCAAATCAAACAAATCTTCTCCTGCCTGCAGATGAAATATTAAAAGTAGCTGTATTGTACTTTAACTTAATATTGGTTCGAACAGGGACGTCAGGATTATGAATGCATCATATGCAGCGTCTTGCAAAGCTTTTCTTTACCTGTGAATCTTGAATCTACAACTAAAACATTTAATGTTTTGCATTTGGATTACTTTGTTACACACCAACACAAGGTCATGCACAATTATGAAACAAAGTGAAAAGAATGTCCTGAATAAGTGGTCTTTCCAACCCTGACTTCATACGCTATACAACCAACTGTCATGGCATTTCAAGCAGCAAGTCTTAGAGGGAATGTCTTTATCTTCTTTGCGCTTTTAGAGACTGAAATACGTAATAATTCTTATTTCCATAATGGCTTAAGTTTAGTCAAAAATCATCTGTGAATTTTTTTTTTGGCATACATTTTCTTCCATTAATGTCCCATATTTAGCTCCATTTAAACACAAACTTTAAGCACAAACTTTAAATCATCTAATTTTTTTTTTACAATAACTTATTTTATTTACTTACTTACTTTATTATTTTGACCACTCTTTAGTATAAACTGAAAGTTGTCTAGTCCAGATTCCTTACTAGAGCTGTGGATCTCTGAAGCTACTCTAAGGTTAACATGCCTCTTTTGGCTTCTTCTCTGAACAACATTCTCCTTGCCTCGCCAGGCAGTTAAGGTTGAGGACTATGACTTCTGTATGATTGCAGTTTTGCCTTACTCTTCATATCCTCAAAGGATTGATTGAACAGCGCTGTGTGAGATGATTAAACCAACGGTTACCGTTTTCTAACCTAAAATGTCAGTGCAAGACACAAGAGTAGTGCCTTATGAATTTTACTCTTTACATATTCATTTATTTAATCTCTCCCTCCTTTCTTAAACACATTTAATTCAAATATTCTGTTGACCTCAGAAATTAGGTTAAATTCTCAATATCAGACCTTATAGTAAATAGTTTGTTTTATAGATTTTCTGTCAGTACAAAGAATGTTAAGTACTTTTTGCAAGGTCAACACATTTTTAAATGAAACAGATTTCTAAGTAAACCGATGTTTAGAAAAGAGATGTTATTTTAATAAAGAACCAAAAAGTATGAAAGAGAAATGTAAGATATGTGACTTACCATCGCACATGAAAAACTTGGATTCTCCCAGGCTAATCTCGCCATGCAGAGGTGTGATCTGGACCTCCAATGAAACTACGAACAAAAAGGGGATAAAACGACAAAATAACATTTATAAGCAAAGCATGAATTAACTTTAAAGGGGTATAGGTCTTTCAGTACTTTGAAATCTAATTTTAGTAATAACATAATTAACCCATTTAAAACACCCATTTTATCAAATTCTAGTCTAAAGGACTGAAAGGGTGGTGATAACAACAAATATGTGGAAACCAAAGACTATGCACATCAATAACTGTGCCAGTTTTGGATCTGTGCAGACTAGCATGAGTAACAATCCCTCTCTCTCCATGTGCGTTAAGAAAAACAACCTGAAGTTATCACCACAATTAATCAGCTCCCAAACACACGGAGAGAACAGGTGCAGCTGGAGAAGAAAAACAACTGTGTCACATGCTTAGTTACTTTAATAAAAAGCAATTCTCTTGCAACAGAAGACACGTGGTGATGTTACAGCAAAAAAAGCATTTGGGAAAAGACCCTCAATGCAGGGAATTTCTTAAATGTTGCAATTTTTAAATTTGCCACCAGCAACTTTGATTGAAACTAACTACATAATCTAAATACATAGACTACCATAACAAAATATACCTATTCCACAAACATTGGATTGCCTGATGCAGTATGTCTCTTGTTTCATTTCATATTTCAGCCTGAATTTAGGGTCCTGTACAGATTAGCCAACCACATGTTAGAGTGTATATAAAAACACACGGTAAAAGTTTAGGTTATTTAATAATGGACTGAAACGGTAGTAAGAACTTTATAATAATTACAATAAATTTTATCCACTGAAAAAAAATATCTATTTTGGTCGATGCACACTCATTATTGACTTCTAGAATTATTACAATTGTATGAATTTATTTATGTAATACATTTTTAAAAATTGTTGGCAAATTTTTTTATTGTATGATTTGTCTTTTCACATTTCATACAGCCAAATAACTAAAAGTGAGAGACACATCTCATCAGAGAACAGATGAAACGGGCAGTTTATTTGAGTGTTAAGGGGGTTAAATTAAACAAAATCACAGCTAAAACAATGGGAGCATATTTTAACAGACTAATAAACATCTCCTTTGCTTGCATGATGTACAAGTGAGAATTTGTAGACACATATATACGCTTTGGAAAAAAGGGAAGTCACTCCGTGGAAATTGTTGGAGTCAAGATCTATCAATTAAAAAAAACAAACAAGTAAGATATAAGTTATGTCTTTCTTTTCTAACCATATTCCTGCAGCTCTTAAATACAAAGCTGCGTTAACACACCAGAATTAAACTCATTACCCGATCCTAGCCAAACTTTTTGGCTTGCAGGTAATTCAATTATTTTATCCGGATGTGTTGCAGCAGGAGACCGGCAGGAGAGCCCCCCTGATCTAAAATGTTAAACAAGATGGCTACATCTGAATAACAAAGACAGTCAAATATAAAGTATAATCTAATTTCCTCAGTGCACATATTGTACATTTTAATAGTTTGTGCAAAATATATTTATCGACTATGATATTAATTATGATGATTATTACCTCGCAAGATGCAGGTTAGAAAATCCATCTAAATATAACTTAACTGCAAATGCGGAAACATTTCATGGATCAACTTATTATATAAATCGCTGCAAATAGTCATTGAGTTAAATTTCTGCTTATCAAACGAAATTCAAAACAGCTAAAATTGATTCTAAAAAAGTTACTTTGCATCAGAGTACAGGTGTAAGAAAAAAATCCCTTTACCAAATACACTGAAGATCCAAGGTGACACTTTCCATTTTAATGAGATACTCAAAAGCTGAAAAATCTTTATTTTAAGTTGACACAGAAATTATTTTTTTACAAGCATCCTTAAATGCTCCGAAACATAAAATCAACAAATCTCCTAAACAATTGTAAATAAAACACCAAAATTATTTTATGCTAATGCAATACAAAAAAACAATTACTTTTAATAGGATAGATAAAATGTAAACAACTTATTAACTCAGGTAAAATACTTCTGATTATAGGTGTGAAGCCAACAGCTTTATTTCTAAAACTCCTTGACAATATTTGTCTAAATGAACAGAACAGCTGTAAACCTACACTGTCTGCATTCATAATCATTACTGTATTTGATACGGTAAAGATCTCAATTTAAAGCAAGACTGTTATTAAAGAATTGAGTAAATGTTCCATTATACTACAACCAATTTTTTTCATTTTTTTTCCGGTAGTGCAGATCTTAAGACATACTTGCAGAAGGTACTCGATACAACACTTTTTTCCCTAAAGACACTGACTGCATCATGATCTCCCTGACCTCAATGAAACACGCAAAGGAGTCATTATCTCCCTTAGGGAAATGTCCCCTGTTGATTTTGTTTAGTTGCAACCGTTTTATTCTTTAAAGAAGAACATGTATACAATAAGAGCCACCAACAATAACAGTAAACAGCAATTAAGAGTTATTTTTGTTGATTCATTAGAAATTTAGAGCTTGTCGTTTTTTGTTTTTGTTTTGCACACAAGATAGCCTTACTTTGGGAACTGGTGCATGGTCATGCTGGGGCTCAAGCGCCCATCCTTATACTGTTCCCTTGGTGCCAGGTATATAAAATCTTACAAAATACCAGTATAACCATTAACCATTGAGGTAATTTCACCAGATCTACAATCCCACACAATAATACCGTCTCCACAGAACGTGAAACCCCGAAGCATTTAAGATATAATTCTCTCAAACCCAATGTACCGAGTTCCTGAGAGAGACCCGTCTTGCCACAAGTGTTTGTAAAAGCATTCTGCGTGCACCTGTGACTATCAAAGTGTCTGTCTGTCTGCCTAAGAAATTGCTTGGTTGATTATTTTGTTATTAGGGTTTTCTAAAAGAAATCATATGCCATCAAAAATCCTGTTTATTTCCCCTCAGATGGTAAAACATATAAAAGAGAAATGGATTTGTGGGTGAGTAACAGAGGGGAGCATGTGGGTTGAGACCATGAAAAACTTGCCAGATCTCCTTTGCCAAAAGCAAACGGCTTATTCTGCTCCTGACTCATGTTTTGTGTCATTAATTGGATTGGATGTTTGAAGTGTGGAAACAAGAAGTACTGAGAATTTAAAGTTGTATGTATTTGACAAACTGGGGGGGAACTGTAGTGTGTGGGAACTGTTCCTAACCAAAAGAGAATTGCAATTCATCACAGTGGTCGTCAGCTTGGTCACACACTGGCGTAACATGGCATCACATTCTTCAACTTGCTTTTCTCACAGGTCACCCAATGTGGTTAGGTTGGCTACTCTGCCAAAAATGCCAGGGCAAAGCTGATCCAAAAAGTGCTCAGAGGTCATTCCATCTCTAACCGCTCCCAAAACTGTGGAGGTGGTCTCTGACAAACCTTGCTTTGTAGGCAAGAGAGTTTTCATCTTGGAAGAGAAAGTTGTGGCATATAATTAAAAAGATTTCACAATGCAGGAAGTCTATGATGGAAAATAACAGCAGTTACGGATAACTGGCCCAAGCCTAACTACAGCATAGAAATACCAAACTGATAACACAAAAAATATGACAAAAAAAATCTTTACAATATGTCATTCTATCTATGCGAGTGCAGCGAATGATTCATATTTCTGTCATAAACTCATACAGCTGTAAGCGAGGCTCTAAAACCTTACCTCTGCCTCTTCCATTAAACCCAACAATGCAAAACCATTGTTACACTGCGCAGACAAGCTGATGGAGGGATAAGAGTTCCGCAGGGACAAGTGAACCTTATATTGTTTTCCCACTCAATCACCAAATGTTTTTCTCTTTAGTGAGCCGAGTGCTTTAAAAAAGAAAAAGAAAAAGAGCATCACACCTGCACAGTGTGTCTATCAAATTAAAACACTGTTAGCCGACCACTAATTGGATCTCCTTAATTGAAGGTAGAGCTCAGCTTCCTCTTCACTAAGACCTATGAAGGTTTTCTAATTGCTCTCCAACCAACAGCTCGCTTTTCATATAATAAAGAGTGCGGCACAAGATCCTTCGGCTCGGTTCCCGTTAAAGCCCAGAGATTCATTGTAAGCAGGGGGTGGCCAAATTACAAGAAGCAATTGTGAGGTCTGGAAATTGAATCTGCATGTGAACTTCTGGTAGCCAGTCTGCTTGAAACCCAACACTTAGACGGTAGAATGCACCCTGTTTAGCCAAAACAATACAGCCAACTAAAAGCTCAGAGTAGAGAGGAATAACATATTATTTTGTACTTTAGCAAGAAACCTGGAGTAAATATTTTATTCTATACCTATAGAACTAGTGCTTATACTGTGTTGCAGACTAATAATTATCCATAGCAGCAATTTTCACCAGATTCCCCAACAAAATATTGTATTTCATCAGACTGCAAAATATTGTTTTAGTACACACTTAGCAATTCAATTAACGCCACAGCCAAAACAAATATAATCCAAAATGCAGTGCCCACTTGTAAAACATTGATGCATGAAGGAAAACGGTAATGTTTTGAAACACATTTTATAAATCCAATAAAATAAGCAATACAAGTATTCCAACAGATACACAGTAAACAAAAAAATGTCTGAACTATTCAACATTTAATTGGAACTAATACATGAATAATAAAAAATATATAAAATTAACTAATGTAGTTGCATAAGTTTGCACACCATTAGACTGACACTTTTTTTAAGCCATCTTTTGATTAAGTTGAAAGCACTAAATCGTTTACAGTAGGAGTTTTTCTGCAGGGCAAATCTGGATTCTTAAATTTTTGTCTATCCGTCCATCCTTCCATGAACGTTTGCTTAATCTGGGATTGGAGTTTTGTGGGGGAAGCAGCCTAAGAAGCCAGAGCCTGGAGCATCTCACAGGGAGGCATCCTAACCACATACCCCCAGCCACTACAACTGGCTGCTCTTGATGTGGAGAAGCCTATCTTGGATGTCGATTCTCAGCAAAAACACTCCAAATTGCGAGGACATCTCCTATTTGCAGCCCTCTACAAAATCAGATGCCCATCTGAACTCTGGCTGGGCCATTCCAAAATCTTGATCTTCTCAAGGTAATCCATGCCTTTGTTGACTCACATTTCACTGTAGGTGTCGTTCTGGTTGTAATCAGGGTTGGTTTCCAAGTAAACACAGGTCAAACTGTAGCACATCTTCCCAGATGTTTCTGGAGACTTCACCTGTTGATGTTTCTATTTATAAGAAGCCACTTCGGTCTTGCTGCCTAAACCCATAATCCCATCACATCAAAATATATAGTAGAATTTGTCACATGTACAACATTTTTGAAAAGACTTTGACACCTCAAGTTTATTGGCAGCATTAATGACCCATTTTTTCTCTTGATGCCTGTTGGTCTGAGCTCCTCCGGTCGAGATTTGATTCCTAACTGTGAAATTCCAAAAACCCTGCAACATTCTGTTCCACTACGGTATTAATTAACACAGGAAAATAATATTCAGATGATGGATGTGATGGACTAACAACGAAACAAATGTGCCATCTCTCCATTAGTAATTGTAAGAATATTGGAGGCTAATGTGTCTAACAATAAGAACGATGAAGACAGACTGAAGTGGACAATCAGATCAGAAAATATTGGAAACCAGAGCAGCATGCTGCTTTAGCTCATCACTAAACAACTTGTTTACACTGTAATAAAACTAAAAAAGTCCCTTGGTAAAACAATGTATTTGCATTAACAAAAAGTTGAGGAATAGTGGCACAATAAACATAAACAAATATAACTGCATGACTGAAGTAAAGCTACAAATATCCATTTTCAGATTCTCTATTATTTTCTGGTCAAAACTAGAATTTTTTTTTGTCATGGTATCAAAAATAGTCTTGATTATGTTTCTTAGAATCTCTATTTGAGGTGGAAATTGTAGTATGACAACCAATATAGGTTAACAGATCGTTTTTCTAAAGGTGGGGAAAGTTTTGAAAGGTTTGTCTTGATGTCAATTTTGACATCACAATAACCTGTCAGTTTATCTAGGTTGTGTAAACAGTGGCACAGTGGGTAGCACTGTTGCCATGCAGCAAGAAGGCTCTGGGTTTGATTCCCCCCATGGGTCTTTCTGCAAGGAGTTTGCATGTTCTCCCTATGCATGCATGGGTACTCAGGGTACTCTGGCTTCCTCTCACAGTCCAAAAACATGACTGTTAGAATGATTGGGAACTCTTAATTGTCCTTAGGTGTGAGTGTGTGTATGAGTGGTTGTTCATCCTGTATGTCTCTGTGTTGCCGTGCGACCTGTCCAGGGTGTACCCCAGCCTCTCGACCGTTGTAAGCTGGAGACAGGTACCGGCAGACTCACCCGACCCCATTACGGACAAGGGTGTACAGAAAATGGATGGATGGATGGATATATTAAAGACCACTTTTCTGTCTAAGGAATTCCAGTGTATAAGCTTTTTTGTGTGTGTTTTTTTTAACTAATAAACTGTTTCTGTATAAAAAAGTGCAAAATGTGGAAAGAGAAACTGAGCCTGCAGAGCATAAGGAGGCACCGAGTCTCACAAACTGGCAAACCTAACCTTGAGCTCATAAAACTTGCATGCAAAACAGAAGTAACACAATCAAACGCATGTTAAGCTTCTGAGTTGCTAAGGCCTCAACAGAAGATGGCCAAGAGAAAAATAAACTATTCAAGTGGAAAAGCAGTGACCTAGTTCTGGGAGAACATGTAATCTCTCTGCATTTAAATTGACATTTGTTCAACAATTAAAAAAAGAAATAAACATTCTGAAAGAGCCCCCAACATAAACCCGACTTGCATTCCAAGGCTATGATTCAATAAACCAAATCTGCTACAAAGCGAAGGAAGGAGGAACATTGAAGTTTCATTAGTCTATTATTTCCTTTCGTATTTTAATTGAGGAGCCAAAAAATGTAAAATATTTTAAAAAATAACCACTACTGAATTCAGAATAGTATTGGAATCCTCAGCCCAAAGCAAGATTCAGCTTGCAGTGCCAACCACAAATCTGAGCCACAAATTAGTAATCATAATTACAAGAAATAAGCTTGATAATTTAGGAGCAGAGTGAGATGTTCTTCCAATGGTGCAAAAAACACCAAAGGAAATTGGAAGAAAAAAAACCAGCAGAAAATGTGGACATTGTGTTTTTCTGCCTTCAATCAGAAAATCAAAAGCGAAAAATTAGACCGCTAATGTGGCTCAGAGGCTGCCACTTGATTTTAGATTCAACACTCGCTGTAGCTGTGGAATGCAGGCTCATCATGAATTACAGACGGCCTGCAATCATGTCAATAATTCATGTTTCTGGGGGTCAACAACAAAAGCTTTGTGTTTTTCACCCTTTGAGAAAGTGTAAATTATTTTACTGTGAGGTGAATGAAAAATGTACATTTTATTGGATAATTGGTATCATTGCTTCTAATTAACTGAGAGTACTGTTTGAATAAATGCATGATTTCCTACTAATTTTCTTAAGACCAGCTATGACTTATTCGTTCCCCACTCCGACTTCACTGTAGGCTTTGTTACGCATTTCTTGTCAGAGACTGTAGTCATTCTTTTTTTAGCATGGCCATAAGGCGTTGTACTACAGTGTTAAATACCAGTGCATGCACATGTGTCTCCACGTGCATGCAAGTGTTAGTGTCGCCCCTGTGTAAACATGGTGATGGACGGAGGATTATTTCATGAATGAAAACGATGTAGATTGATGGGCTTAAGCAATCACTGAGTGCAGATGCTGCAACTTAAAACCGTCTTGTGTAGTCTAAACCCATCCTTTCTGGCTTAAGGTGGGTCTCTGATGAAAGTTCTAAACAAGAACACTTTGGGGTTTTCTTTTTTGGAGGTAAAAGATAAAAAATACGGGGAAGGGATAGCATATAGGTGAGAATTTATGCAGAGCCTTGCTTTTTCCTCTGGCCTTTGCGGTTATCTTAGAACACCTCGGATGCTGCAGACTACATTTTGGGGCATTGCAGTAAGCCTCAGCCCAACACGTTATTCACCTCACTTGTGCCGAGGGATTATGTCTATTATCTATTTTGCCAGAGTAAAAAACACACATTAACTTTCATTACTACTTAGTTTCAACCTGCCATGTTGACAGTCACAGTATAAAACCTGAGCTTCCCGATCACTGAGGTAAAAATAAGTAGATTTATATTCTGTCCATCAAACAGACGGTAATCCACTGAAACTCAGAATCTCTGGGTAACTAAGGATACATAATACTTTTTTTTTTACTTCAGGTAAAACACAAGCAATATCGGAAGAGTGACAAAATCACCATCATGCTGTTATTATAGCCTACTGCCTGTTAATACATCTGTCGCCTACGTGCTGCGAAACCAGCTCTGGTGCCATTGGGGTACAGAAAGTGGACCTCTGAGAGTGACAGCGTCTCTGGCAACAGACTCTTCAGGTCCTCTGGGTTATGGGGTGGAGCTTCTGTTGATCAGGCTTCCGGCGCATCCAACAGACGCTCCATCAGATTGCAATCTGGGGGATTTGAAGGCTGACTCTGTGTCTGTAGCTCTGAGTCATTTTTTTTTTTTACAATGTGGTGGGCACAGTTTTAATGGAACTACTGAGTACTCTAAGTACTGTTGCTTTGTGTCTATTTGTGCTCATCTTTGTGTTCTTGTTGTTCTGGTCAGCAACAATGATCCAGTGGGTGGTTGGTGTCAGATGGTGGCAGCTAGAATAAAATCCCAAAAAGCAGATGATCCAGTCCTCTGGAGGAAATTATTCTAAAACAGAAAAAAAGTCCTTAATTTCTGACTTTAAATGAGTTTATTATATTTCTACTTCACCGTATCTTAGGAAAAGTGCCATGTTATAGCAATTCTCTGACAGCCTAATAAGATTCAAGCTAGTGTGCTGACATACAGAATGGGGAAACGGGTCACGTTGCCCCAATTAAGTATTCATGTCCCTTGAAATCTTTTTTATTTTGACTTGTTAAAACTGCAAAAAAAAAAAAAAAAAAATTTAAACCTTAGTAAATCTGAATGGAGATCATCTGTGAACATAAAATTTCAACTTTATCAAAGATTCTCAACTGAAATTACTTTTGACTTTTTTTTTCAAACACGATCAAGCTGGATATATTTATCATATACATTTTGGCTGCTTCTGTGAATATTACTTTAGTGATAACTTTATGCTTGTCTAGGATGAGTGAAAGTTGCAAGTCATTGATTCAACAAAACCCTTAGATGTAAAACTTTTGGACCAATTTAAATGAAAGTACTGTAATAATAATGTAAAATACTTCAACAATTATAATGTTAGTCGGTACAATATAAACAAACTTAGTTTACTGAGTTTAACTTTCTTATTTAGGGTCATAGGTCATGTTATGTTGTTCTGTTTCCTCAAATCCCAGGAAAATGTTAAAAAATGTTTTTGGTAGTATAGTAAAAAAAATGTGACATGGTTCATGGGATATGAAGAGGATTAAAAATAAGCATGTACATATGCATCTCGTTACACTATTTACCTGTCTGCAACAGAACCTGTTGGCTGCCTTTCAAATTCAAAACAAAATGTCTGCATCAGTGTAATAAATCAGGCTCAACATGATCCCATGTAATCCCAGCATAAATTAGGGACCAGACTGGAGATGAGCTCTGATTTCTCTATAGTTTTATTTTATTTAGCGACACAGATGTGCACGTATACACAAAAATGAGGCTTCAAGAGCTGAGATAAAAACATGACTGATCAATAAAAACATCAAACCACCATTTAAATATATTGAGCCACAGAGCTTTTAATCAATGAAGCCTCGTTTGTTGTTTTTAAATGATTTTTGACCACAGTGTGCAAGATTTACAACAATTTTAGTAATTTCAATATTAAAGCCAGACGTTTTGCTCAGTAGTGGTTATTACAACTAAACTTTTTTTTTCTTATCTGCCTTTTCATAAAGTGGAAAATAAATTTTCACAGGGCAGTAAAAACAGATTACAGTTCTCGACTGCATTTATTGAACTGTTTGTCCTGACAGCTTTCAACTATAGTGGTTCCGTCATAAGCAAATAAATAAATAAATTCCTGAATTCAGAAACAGAAAAAAAAGAGGAACAATTTTCAAATCTAACATGTTTAAGTTTCTCAAGTGTTTATCATGTATAGTTTGTAAATATGTTGTACCATGGGAATAAGTGTCACTATAGGTTATGAAAGTTTCCCAAAATATATGTGCAGCAAGTAATATTCCTGAAAACCCTGATATGAATTCAAGCTCTTCCTTTAAAGCAATGTAGCTCCTCCTGCATTAGAGGCCACCTCATAAATTCACTGCTTTGGTACACCGCACACAAAAGACTACACATTTTACTTATTTGTTAACATCGATACAAAGACAGTGTAACGCCAAAGCTTATAATTTAGTAAACACTTGCCATTAAAGTCGGACTAACAAGGTCTTCTGAAAATACTTTTGTTTTGGACTTTCCGCTTTTAAGGAAGAAGTAAATATTTGCTTGCTGCTCATGTCTCTCAACCACAGTTAAACTCAATTGTACTTGTTGCCATGGAAATGTCTTTCCCCACTCCCCTCTCCCCTTATTTTGACATCACTACTTTCTTTCCTCTGCTCTCTTCCTCTCATATGCCTGATTGGATGCAGCAGTACAGCCTGAGAAGAGTGCCTATTTACATTGGAGAGGCTGTCAGGAGATCACGAATGGTTTCAACTGATCACAATGACTTGTGAATTGTGTGATCTTCCAACCTCTGCACCAGTGAACTTCACGTATTCGGGAAAACCTTTTGAATTGGCGGTTCTTTAACGCATCAGGTTTTTATCTTGCACGATATTGAGTGGCACGTTTTTATGCACAGCATGGGTCTTGCAGTTTATAGCTCCAGGCTGAGGTACTGGTATCTTCTAGGCTTTAGATATGTCATCTGTACATTAAAGCTCTTTTTTTTTAAACTATAACACCATAACAGATGGCACAACAGCTTATATACTGTAGTATCTCTGTGTATTAGCTTTGGAAGAAATGGTTATGCATCAACTCAAAAGGAAGTGATGGCGTAACATTTACTAGATCCTAATAAGGTCTGTACCAATTTCCTAAAAATTACCCATGTTAAATAAAAAAATTAATCCTAATTCTGTATCATAGTTTCAGGGAATATATTTAAATATGTTTGTATCCCTTTTTTTGTGGTCGAATCCTTTTTAAGGTTGTGTTATGATGAGTGTTATCTGTAAATTGCAAAATCCTGCCCTCATGGTCTAAGGATTGTCTGATTTATTTTAATGGACTGTGAACTTAAAACACTGACGTAATGGTCATACTCATGATTAATATGACAGGGCAGTGAAAATTATAACAGGAAGCTGCAGCCATCAAAGTTGGCTGCCTACCTGGACAGAACAAATCTTCAAAAAAAAAGAAGGAAATCTGTTCAGTCAAAAGATTTTTTACATTTCATGATATAACACCTTAAGTATTTTGATATCGGCCTGTCTAGTTGTTTTCTTGTAAACTTCATAGGAATGATAGGTCATCCACCTACATAGAATTTTATAAAAAGACATTTTGAGGAGTAAAAAAAACAAACAGCTATCAATTTGTTATTGTTGGGCCACTTCCTTTTTAGTTCCCCAGCACAAACAGTCTGCTACAGTCTGACCTTTTGGCTTGCCGTATTGTAATTTTACTGCATGTAATTTTAGGAGTTATTGAAAAATTCAAAAGAATTCAAAAAATGTAAAGAAAAAAGTAACTGGACATACAATCTAAAAGATTGGTCAGTCATTGCAGATGGAAATGTTAATAAGAATGTATGTAACCACTCCTGGCTTTAATCGACAAATGTCTAAAATGTAATTTTAACTTGGGATGTAGCAAAAATTGCAAACGTTCTTCTGTCGGGAATATCCAATCCGAAGGCGTCCTTGCAGCGCACACAAAAGGCTATGGGGGTGGTTTTAATTTTCTCTTTTTAGAGGAAATTATTCTTATGAATCACAGGGTTTCTGCATTAACCAGGCAACTCCATCCTGCTCGTTCTTTTCCACCACCTCTTTTAGTTTGTTTACCGTAAAGTAATTCCTAACCCTATGTTTTGGTGGGTTAAACTTTTAGCAGCTTCCTTTTTCTTTTCATCTCTACTGCAGTATGAGTTTGCAAAAATGATGATTTAATTGATTTTGCTAATCAATTTGGCAATAATTCAAGAACGGGGGGTAAAGAAGCTGGAACCATCTGAAACAATGATTTTCATCTTTTAAAAGCTTAGCATAAGCTTTAATGATGTAAAATACTTAATGTATAATTTTCAATGTCCATGAAGATGAATGGCCAGCCATCTAACTGAATAAAAAGATGTAAGGAATCCAGTGTGCTTAGAGATATAGGGTAGGCGGCAACGTTGGTGGCAAAACGTGCAGGAAACACGTATACCACCCATTTATTGCTAATTGTTTTTCACCTGGACACAGATTATTTAAAGATGAAAGTTGCCTAGAAAAGGAAAAATGTATCTCCAACGTGAAAGACTGTTTTTGACCATCTAGGTAGCAAGGTGTCTGGCTCAAGATGGGTGTAAACGTGGTGCCAACGGTGTGTTATGTGTCGAAGTTAAAATAACAGAGCAGTAACTGAGGTTGTGGGGAATCTTGGCACCCATAAGACAGTAGTTGTTTACCACAAACCCCTTTGACAGCAGACAGGTGGAGGGACAGTGCTAACAAAGGAGTCACATTGTTTTCTTAGGCAAGTCCAATCCTTGCTTTGGCATCAAGACTAAAGGAAGATACAATTTAACAATATCCTTTGGGAATGCTATTTATTTTTTCACATTAGTTTAATGTATAACAAATATTCAATTACTTGGTACTTTGTATAGTCGGTAATTTTTTAGATACCTTTATTTGTCCAGATTTGAACAGCAATAGGAAAGTATCTATTTATACCAACACTTTGGATAAAAAAAAAAGCTATAATCAAAGAAAAAGGTCAAAAATGGTGTGTATTTCTTAACAATTAATTATTCAAAAGTAGACTGTTGGTATTTTCAGATACTCTGAGAGAGCATAACAACCCAAACTCATTCTTAAGGGCCATAAAATAGTTAAGTCCTCTGTAAGAATTGGTGGTAAAAATTAGGAGCAACGTGTTGTTGCTTTTAAGTCAGAAGGGTCCAGGTGTTTTTCTCTCCATAATGTGTGGGTTTTTTTGGATAAAAAAAATAATAATAGAAAAGACGTATAGATTAATATTCTGACACTAAAGAAACTTCCATACGATGCATAACATCACATTTCATACTGCTTTCTTTAAAGTGGTTTTGTAATCATCATTCATTATCATTCATTACAAACACAATTCAATTAGAAGTGTTACTCAGTTCAGTTTATCCAGCTGTGCGTTAACATACTCCGAGACATATTTCTTTCAAGCTAATTTTTACCAGCTTCTAAAAAGAATACAAAATGCGTAACACATTTTTTATTTTTTTTTAGCTTTATCTCTAAACCACACACAAAGACTCAAACTGCAGTCAAAATGAGAGTTACAGCAATCACTGTCTAATGGGTATATGGCTCTATGAGCTGCAGTTCTCTTCCTCTCCATGCTAGAGATGAACTACGGCTCAATGAGCTTCGCCGCACTCCACTTCATCGGCCAAACAGAATTTGCCCTCGTTCAGGCAATTTGGTGCAAGTGCCCCTCAACATCTGCCTCAGCTGTCCGCCACACAACAAAAGTGCACAGAGGCAGAGCAGAGCGCCCGCAACCCACCATCCCACCCTGTGTACTACTGTAATGAGTCACTGTTTAGACGGTAGAAACGGGGCCACACTAAAATGCAGACATTGTGTTGCATTAACACTTCAATTATATGGAAGAGATGGTCCCTAAAGAAATCAAATCACATGAAATAGATTAACGGTGACTCACAAGATCATAAGAAACCTGCAATGGAAAAAGTGTTTGAGGACTTTGTCTTTGACATGCCGAGTATAGACATCAATGTATGACACCATAGCTACCAAAGAAAAAAAGTGATGATGGCTGCAATAGGAGTTCATAGAATATTTATAGAGCAATTATTCAGGTAAGAGCAGGAAGTCAGTGCAAATAGTGGTGAAATAGAAGTTGGGAGACATTAAAAACAAGTCTCCTTTTCTTCATTACCCATGCATGGGTCCTTCAAGGAGTATTTTTTTTACAGTCTAGGTTTTGCTTGTTAGGATTGAACTGCATAACAGTAACGCAACCGTCAAAACACTACAGGTGCCTCACAAGTATCTTTTCTCACATACGTTGTTCTGTCCTAAGCAGCCACTTTTAAACCAATATTGTCATATTCTGCCCCGGAAAAAGCTGTAAAAGCAGATATGTTTGAACTTTGTAAACTTTATGGTTAAAAACAACATTATAGAGTGACTTGGTGTTTCGGTCTTAAGCTTTCTGTAGTAATATGTAACATATGTCTTTCGTCCTATTTTCTCATTGTTCCTTACCTAAAATCGGATATTATGACAGCCTCACAATCGTGTAAAGAAAGAGGTTTTTTTGCAGGTGGAAAGAAATGTGTCCAAACACTCAATATAATCCTGTTAAAAATATTTATAAATAAAAACATATATATTTATTTTTGTCAAGAGAACAATCCAGTCTCTGATGAACTTTCCAGAAAATGTCTTTTAATATAATTTTTTTTCTATCCCTAAATAGATGTGCCTTTCTGCTTTACTGGAATTGTCTCAAAACGTTCATTCTGTTCCAAAAAATAATTGATCTGCTTCAATATCATTTGTTCGCTCTGCTCCTTCTTCTTGGAACGGTCTTCAAGAAACTTTCAAAATGACTGAATAAATCTCCTTTAGTGCTTTTACATTCAAACTAAAACGTCTTGAGGCTGATTTGGTGACATGTAGCATTTTTTATACCGTCATTTTCTTCTTATTGTGTAATTTGTTTTGTTTATTGCATTGTACTTTTTGCTGCCTCTTGGCCAGAACTCCTTTGAAAAAGAATGTCTGTGGTTTGTTGTTCTTTTGATTTTTCTTCTTATCCTGGTAAAATGTAAAATAGTAAAAGGTTAAACAAAAAATGAAAATTGGGATTTTTGTTATTTATCTCAGAACCTTTGATAGTGCTGACTTAAAAGGTTATATAAAGGCAATGAAATAATAACTGCATCTAAATTTTCATGTTGCTTTTTATCTATATTAAGGCTCCAGCGAAGCTGTACAACCTGTGCAAAGTCTGTAAGCGATCTGTCATTATGTCAAAGAAAGGCATGCATAATGAGCGGAAAGGAAAGACTCTCGGGGGTTGACTTCTGGGGAGTCTGAACATTTCTTTCTTTCTTTTTTTTTTATACAGCAAAGAAACCAGAAACAAGAATAGGGAATCTGTGTGGCAAGAACAATGACCGAAATGTTAACGTCACTGTGAACACAATGAATCACCACAGTCTGTCACTCCTACTCACAAAAAGGTTATTTTTCCAGATTAATCACTCCAGTGGTTCTCCACTGACTTCCCAGTTAGCACTACTCACGACACAGTCTCATGAAACCTGCAAAGCGCCTTTTTGTTACATTCGGTAAAGCTCTTCAGATTAAGCAGAACGTGATGCAACTGAGTGGAGCAAACTGGATCGGTTTTGAAACATCTATGATAATTACTGTAACACCAACGACGCAAAATTAAGGAAACCAAGTCCGGGAGTCAGGAGGGAGCCAAAATGACCACTCAGCCGCAAGATGCCTGAGACTGCACCGAGAATCGAAGCCTGGCACACGCACACAACTCTCTCTGTGTGTCCATTCATAAGGCAGACACGCTGAGACGAGCCGGATAAGCCTGCCTGTGATTCCACCAGGAAGAGGATCAATAGGAGGGAATGCACCATTTCGGATAGAGACACAGACTGAGCAAGGGCAAGGCAAAGAGGCAGCACAGCACTCGAGTACTCATTATGCTCTGTAGGGTGACCACAGCATGCGCTGCAACTTCCATAGCGAGACAATACAAACTCCTTGGAGATTAGGACACACCATATGGTGGATTAAAGCTCTAATGAAAATCAAAACTGGCATAAGTCTCTCTTCAACAACACTGTAAAGCTGAGGACAATTATCTGAGAAGGCTGACAGAAGGGAAAAAAAACCAGGTGCCAACGGCCCACAACCTCTTCAGTGACCAAGTAAACACTGAACATTGTGTGTCACTGCACTCTTTTGCCTCCCTTGCTGGCATGGAAACAGTTGGCTGCAGCTGAGCATTTGGACGTCACCACCAGCAGTCAATCACAATCTGGCGCCCCGCCTCCCGTGCTAACAGAGTTCCCACCACTTGCCAAGTATCAAATGCCTGTAAATAAACAAGGGTCAGCCTCAATGGAGGCCAAAACGAAGATGCCACAGCAAGTCTTTTCCTGTCTCCTGATTTTACGCCTCTGCTCACACAGTCTCCAGCTATAAGCCGATTAGCCCAAGGGGGAAAAAATGCTTTTGCATGAAACAGTTTGTTGGTGAAAAATTTGCATTCAGTTGGAAGTTAAACTACCACAACAACACAGCCTTAAAAATATAACTGGATATATCGGGGGTCCATGCAAGAAGTGGAGGAAAAAGAAGAAAGAAGGAACGTTTTTGGTGAAAGTATAGGCTTTGAGAGACTAGTGGACACTATTTCCATTGTTAAGGAAAGGAAATGGGCAGAGAGAGAGTGTGTGTGTGTGGGGGGGGGCTATGTTGAGCGCCAACAGCCTTCAATTTAATTGAGTTTATTTATATACCACCGATTCACAACACATCATCTCAAGACAGTTTCGTAGAGACTTTATATATGGCAACAACTTACTGATGATCCCATTATGGCTCCATCCTACTCTTGATGCAAATGTAAACAGTGAAACATCTTTTGCCAGAAGAAAGTAGTGCGGGCCAGATTACAAGCTCACCTCATTCTCTTTTTCTATGTAAAATGATAAAGGAATTGGGAGCTAATATGTTTAACCCGCCACACATTTCAGTGTTAACAAAAGGTTGACCAGGACTGAACCAGACAAGCTGATGAAAAACCAGTCAGGATCCATAGCACCCTACGTCACTGACTTTTCAAAGGAGATATGATGCAAAATGACCAGAAATACAGAATGAGGCTTGTCCTAAATGCGTTTGCATTGATCAGATCCTTTTTAACAACGTTGGGCAATTACTTACACATCTAAATCCACAGTACAGGTTTCCATCAAGGATGTTAACACTTGTAAGTATTTCTAAGTATATTCTTAAACAGGAAAGAGACAAATAATTTTTTTGTGAAAAAATATTTTTGCAAACCATTAATTTATTTTGAATAACTTAAGTCAACATAAATATAACCATATAGAATGTGGTTACTTTTTCTGATGTCACCATATTCTTGCAAGTGTAAGTTGTGAAACTAGGTATAAAATACCTGTCAAATCTGAATTACAACTGTAATTTAGTATTGTGATGAATCATATTTTTATCTAAATAAATTGTAGCAATTTGAAATCTATTTTTAGGCCCATAAGATTAAAGGGAACAAAGACAAGTTTTAGAGTTTTTATTCAAAAATTATTACATTACGTGTTGGTAAAATCTAGAAGTTCCAGGAAAAAATGCAATTATTATTATTATTTTTTTTATCTGAAGTGTTCCAAAACCAGAAAAGGTTGAAGGGGAATGAATTCTTGTTGAGGTCATTGTAGGGAAAAAATAATTTAGTCAGTATTCAGTTAGCACTTTTAATGAAAATCCCTTTTATTACTGGTCTCATTATTGAGTTTTCAAAAACACTCTTGCGTTTAAACATTAACAGAAAATGAGAAACACTTATAAATACCTACAAAACATTCCTGGTTAGATGTAGAATTTCAAGTGGCTTTTACACTAGTGTCGTTCATCGATTGTAATTTGAAGAAGAACCAATTTAATAATTGCGAGGAGGGGTCCTCCTCCTTCAAGAAGTCAGCCTTGTATTCACTCCCACAGACAGAAACATGGATGTTTCTCCCTCCTATGGAATCTATATGGCCTCTTTCGCATCCCCACTAACCACACTGCTCCTCCTGACATGCCTTCAGTGCTGTTTCTCTCTGACGTGTGGCTGTGGTGCATCTCCTTGCTGAAAATCTGACCTTATGTTAACCATCAGAGAAAAGCCTATGATTACAGTACAAGGGCCATTTAGCATGACTAAGAACCTCAACTACCTTATCCGAATTTGCACATGCTTTCTCAGTTACCCCTTCAGAAATGTGCTCTCTGAATGCGGCCCATCTTAAGACAGTTACGGGGACGGTGCAACCGCGAGACAGTGCCATGGGAATGACTGCGCTTCTGATCAGACGAAGGAAGATGAGGTGTCAGTATAACTAATGGGGACGTCTGTGGTGTTGGAAATCAGCATAGCCACGGGAAACGGTATAAAAGCTATCAATTTTGTGGTTAAACAGCAGTGTTCGCAATATTCACTAAAGAGAAACATTGATTGATAGTACCAGCTTGTAGACCTTACAGAATGTTGCTAATTTTGATAATAAATTTACAGACCTACGAGCCAAGAGACTGCTTATTGGTGGAGCATGGCTGGACTTCATCCCAGCTTTCACTGGGCGAGAGGAGGAATACACCCTGAATAGACTGCCAGGTTATCACAGAGCCAAAACGGACACAAACAGCAATACTTACTCCTAGAGCCATTTTAGGAATCACCATCTAATTAAATCTGATGTACGGGAAGAAACTGCAGAAAAGCAAATTCCACAGTAACATCCCAACCTGGGTTTGCATGAAGAACCTTCCATTAGGTGACAGCTTTAAAGACAGCAGTAAAAAGCTCATCTGCTGCCATGACCCGGACGTTTGAGTGGCTGTTCTTCAAAACGAAGGTCTGTAATTGGATTCACAGCCATTCACGTCAAAATGCCCTTGGAATGAACCATACATTGCCATTTAAACTTTCAACGTTAAGTGTGGAGAAAAAGCGCTGCATGTACTGCATAATATGAAAGCTTTCATGAGTGCTTTATAAAAAGTGTCTACAAGAACACCTTCCACAACCTGAACCATGTTCAAAAACCTTTCATACACTGAACAGGCAAAATGTGTTACTTAACAGGTCCTACAAATGGTATGGATGTATAATAAACTGGGAAATATGTTCCTTTATTTAAAACAAAAAAGTTTAGGTTATACAAAATACAAAATTTCTTAACAGCCACAATCTCCTATTATAATTCATGCCACATCTAATTTTGCTAAGGCACAATGGCTAAGGTGTGGCCATTGGTGTAGTGATTCTATTCACTAGTGCTAAACTTGGCTTTGACTCCTTTACAAACATGGTGCTGGTGGATTACCCTCTGTAGTTTTGAAGCAGCATTACACACCTGAGTTGCTTAACACCACAACATGTTTGAAAACGTTTTTTAAACTGTCAGATGTCTTTCAGCCAGATGATCAGCATTACTGAGCGATGTAGGGAAAATGATGCATCACATCATGCTCCAAACACTATGGAAAAAAGTCCAAAGAGCCGAGCACCATTTCCAGATATTCCTTAAATGGACCTTAAACCATGGTGACAGAAAAGGGAATAATTGGCCATGTTTTGTAAGAAAACATGGTCATTCAATTAATATATTCTGGTTCCATTCCGGTGGTCCATTTTGTTTTTGTTTTAACAAGCATTATTGATAGTAAAACAGTTAGAAAGTCTTTATATTTCCATCAAATGATGCTACACTCGTATGAAAAATTTATTTGTTAGCTAACCTGCAAAGTTGAGACTTTGTGTTTTCCATGAAAATCATAAAACTCTCTCCCAGCTTTAATGTATGGCCAGGAAGCATTTTTAAAACAAACAATAAATTGTTGACATGTTTGTGGACCCAGAAGTTTATTTGTGTTGGGTTCAAAATGTTTAATCAGTTGATCTGATCACACTTTAAATGTTAAATTCTAAAGTGAATTAACATTCTTCGAAACAGTTTGAGAGTTGTGAACTTTTTATTTTTATTTTTTTTGCATTTGAATCACTTCAAAAGCATGAAAACCACAAAATATAGGCTGGTCTAAGCTTGACAAGAATTGTACCACACGGTATGGATTTCAATAAATCTTAATTTGAGTAAAAGAAGCTCAGTACTCTCATAACTGTTGTGACAATATATGGACAGTTTACATTTTGTTTCAGTTAGTCTAGTCTCTGCCGCAAGTGTGAGCAAGTTATTTAGCACTTCTGATATACATAACATCAAATTCATATTACATTCATAGGCTAGACCAGCAATGAGTCATAAACCACCTGCTACAACACCTGCCAGAAAAATCTGTTCATGTTCACTGTTGGCATTTACATAGGTATTGATTTATTTACGAATCTCATACAGACTACACACACTACACACTACACCCGACAAATATTTTTGCATTAACATGCATTTTTTTATATATTTATACAGGTACATATACAGTTATCTGCTCAAAAGAGCAACTCTAGATAAACCATTATTCTCTTTTTAAAAAATATGCGTATTTTAATCTTTTGATTTTATTATCGGCATAATCCCCTACACCCACCCCACAAAAAAAATAAAAATCCAACCAAAGCTGCCATTAAAAAAAGAGCAAGGAAAGCCTAAGGTTGTGTTTTGCAGTCCCTGATAGTGGCTGCCAAGGCGTGGTCAGTTTTCACAGCAGCTCTACTAAAGGCAACAGATGGTGCAGAGGCGCCTTATGACATAAACATGAGCTACCATATACACACACACACCTTGTTGGCCAATCAGAGTCTGGACTGTAAAAATAGACACTGGGACAAGACTGGCCTCCAGAGTGATTGCAGCACTATTTCTTACGGCTAGAGTTCCCAGAGAGAGACAAGAGAGAAGAAATGAGACACACCAGTTGCAGAAGCCTTCTGTGCTAACAAAGGTATCAGAGAACATGGGATCTGAGGCTAAACAATAAGCTGCCCTATTCGTGCAAAATCACTTATGTATTTAGTAGTTTTTGGTTGGGGTCAAATCTTTGACCTTCACATTACACACAAATATTTCAGGTACCAGTGGGCCAAGGACTAAGTGTGACTAATATGCTTTAAATTCAGTCTCAAGCAAAGCAAATAGTAGACTTGTCAAATCTGAGTAGCAGATTGTTGATGCTTTGTTTCAAATCATCTGAGCCGCACAATAGGAACACACTTTTTATTGCTAAAAGCCCTAAATCTCATTCAGAAAGCCACTTCTGAGCCAATTCTCCTGAGAAATTAAATTTATATACTTTCATTTAATCCCACCAGTTCAAAGACATTAGTTTTTCATATACTTAAATTTGCCAACTGTATACACTGCCTGAATCTTAAATGTAGGAAAAATACGTAATGGTAGGAATCACAGGTTGCTAATATGGGTATATAAGGGAAAATGTGGCCAATGATACTGATAGCACTGGATATAATCTACTTTGGTAATGAATATGATCTGTCTGCTGCTGGCACAAAGACTGATATTCATAGCCATTCAAATGCACACATAAACAGATTAATTTCAGAGGTTGTTGGTCCAGCTACGCTCTGTAACTAAAAGCTTTTATTTTGATAGTATGCACTGTTCCCAACTGTTTAGGTCTATGCCATTTTGTTTAAATTAGATCTCTTTGGGACCGGCAACCTTACAATTGTCCCCTGGGCCAAAGACCACGCTGGAATTATAGGAAAACATGTCAGCCTGTAATAAGATAATAGCTGGAACCCGAAGCAATGTGATAGCTACACTAAAGAGGCCTCAAATCATAGTTTCATATTACAAAAATTGTTTCAACACAACCTTCCTCTAAGCTATATTTTAATTAAGTTCCATGAAAGAAGTCTTATTGAAAACAAGAGTAGAATTTTTATTTTTTATTTTATAGTGTATTAAATCCTTTTCAACAAATATTGAACTCACACAGACTTTAAAAGCCTATTTATTTCTTACCAATATAATAAATGATTCATATTAAAAAGTAGCGGTTTTGGTTGTAGTAATTTGGGAATAAAAAACAATTACAGCAAAGCGATGGGAGCACTTTGCAGAAAACAGAGATCCACTGTTCTAGTCTACTGAATGTGTTCCAAGCTGTTTTAATATTTTTTATATAAATCACAGTATTACTGAAAATCAGTTTATTCTCCACCTTTCTTTTATTTGAATCGAGAGACTAACAAGTATTGACCAAATGCCTTAAATTAATTTAAGGCATTTATAGGGAATTTTGCAGGATTCATGTATAATTATCTTTAAAAGTGACTATCTACCGGAACAAAAATATGAAATATTCTCACACCAGTACATTAAAAGTGTAATCACTGCCATAACGCACTGCCTTCGGTTAACATGCAACCATCTGACTGAAAATGGTGTTTGAATAACTGTTTTATCCTTTATTTTTATAATGTTTTATAGTAGGACTACACTGTTTAATATCTTACTTTGTAAAGCAGCATTTTAAAATATTGTTACAAAATAATAAATGATACAATAAAAAACCCAGACCGAGTGGAGCCCAAAAGACCACTTATGATGATTACAATAAACGGATCGGAATGGTCCTCCCAGTATGACCCCGAGTGCTGTTTTGTTATTGGATTTCTGTGCTCGTCATGGATAATCCATAACTAACACCATGTTCAAACATAAGGGTGTCCATATGTGCACTTCGCACCACGACACCCTAGGCCGCAGTTCGATGATCGATTTCATCATGTCATCTGATATGTGACGGCATGTCTTGGACACTGGATGACACTGAAGAGGGGAGTGGAGCTCTCCACTGACCACTAGCTGGTGGTGTATTGGCTCTGATGATGGGAGAGGATGCCAGTCAGACCTGGGAGACCCAAACAAATTTGGAGGGTCTGCTGGGAGCACCTGGCATAGTTCCCAGTGAGGCGGAGCTTCAACTCCTACCTCCGGGAGAGCTTCAAACACGTTCCGGGGGAGGTGGGGGACATTGAGTCCGAGTGGGCCACTTTCCGAATGGGGAAAAAAAGGAGCGGGAGATCGATAGACGGATTGGTGTGGCATCTGCAGTGATCCTGGCACTGTACAGGTCTGTCATGGTGAAGAGAGAGCTGAGTCAAAAAGCGAGGCTCTCAATTTACCGATCTACGTTCCTACCCTCATCTATAGTCATGAGCTTTGGGTCATGACTGAAAGAACGAGACCCTGGATACAAACGGCTGAAATAGGTTCTGGGCTCTCTCTTAGAGATAGGGTGAGGAGCTCAACCATATGGGAGGGAGTCAAAGTAGAGCCCTGCTTCTCCACATCAGGAGGAGCCAGTTGAGGTGTCTCGGGCATGTGGTTAGGATGCCTCCTGGACGCCTTCCTGGTGAGGTGTTCTGGGCACATCCCACTGGGAGGAGGTCCGGAGGAAGACCTAGGTCACACTGGAGGGACTATGTTTCTCGGCTGACCTGGGAAAGCTTTGGAATTACCCCAGATGAGCTGGCCCAATTGGCTGTGGAGAGGGAAGTCTCGGTCTCCCTGCTTATGCTGCTGCCCCCGCGACCCGACCCCGGATAAGCGGAGGAAAATGGATGGATGGATAAGAAACATTGAATGTATGCCAAATGGTAGGTGATGATGGGTTGGTGGGCAGATAAATCTGGTAATCATCTTCAATTAAGAGAGAAATTCAAATTACAGATAGCCAGACCAAGAGGTAGCCTGTAAATGGAAAATAATTTAGATTTATTAATTTAGAGATCAGCCTAAAGTTATTAAGGTTGTTGCAATTCAGGCTGGGCTTTGTTAACAGTAAAAAAAAAAATAGTTTAAAATATTTAAGGAACTGCTTCAGAAACTGAAAAAATGTCAGAACTAAAAAAAGGTTACCACCCTTAAAAAAAGTGTTAGCATATGTAAAGTATATATAAATATAAATACAAAGGGTTTACCATCCCATGTTGAATAGTAAGGGAAGATGGCTCAAATTGAGCTCTTATTGTAGATATTTTATTTATTAACATAATAACGCATCTTTAAGAAGTTAATTGATTAAAACTAGGTGATTTATAGTCTAAATAGTTTAGAGTGGAATAAAAGCTCTGGAATAAGATGATTACAATTAATAGGGATGAAAAAATATTTAGTCCTTTTTTTCATAACAGAAAGTTGCATTTCCACTAAGAGTTGGTTTCATTTCTGTTTGGATGCAGTCCATCCTGTATCCTGTCTGAAAAGTTTTTATTGTTGCCCAAAAAGATCCTCTTAAAGAAAAGAAGCAATTTAAGTAACATTAGTATAGCTCTTTATCCACAAGTGCAAACTAGAGACAAAACACACTGTTGCCCCAAACTTTCTATTCTAGTAGTAAAATACTTAAAATCATAGTTTGAGTTTTACAGACTGTATTTACATGACCAGTGTGACCAGTATGAATGATTACAGTATGAACACTGGGGTGGATCTCAAGAAAAGGAAGAACCAGTTCAATAAAGTCAGTTGTTTTTCTTACAGAAAGACAGTAAGTTATTATACGAGGAAGCTTAACAAAACAAAACATTTCAGATTCCAAAGATCTCTCCACAGGCAGACTCTAAATAACGATGAGTTTTGATTCGAGTTTAAGTCACATTAGAAGAATTCAGATGAGCAGAAGAGTAATTTAACCTCTCTGCTGGAGATGATGAAAATGCCTGCAGCAGGGAAGCAGCACCTCCTTGACCAAAAGGTTCTGCTGTTGCCTCTGAGGAAGCAGCTCAGCATCGGTTGAACAAAACAGCATCTCAAATCAGCTGGAGGATTGAGAAAAATGTCCGACTCCGACTATTTGTTTAAGTCTGACCACAAACAGAATGGTTTCTGTTAGACTCAATGAATAAGGAACTTTTTTTATGGGATTACAGCGGACTATATTACTATATAGCGGCCTTATTAATCTGGCTGTCTCTTAGCTTCGTCTTGAAATGGTGAGAAGCGGTTCCTGGTTTCTACTTATCCCCGTGTGTCCACTGCTAAGAAGCCAATAATGAAACCGCAGTAGCCCTGGACCATTTACCAAGAAATACAATTTGATTAAGGTGGGGGCTGGGGTTTTGCCCTTTCCCCTAACGGGCTCCAATCAACCGCTGGTGCAGCGAAAAACCACCTGGGTTTGCCTTCTGAAAAGTCCAGAAGAAGCTAAGGGCAGCAGCCTCTGAATTGGATTGGCCATACTGCATCTTAGCAGTAAATTCTGCAGGTAATGTGTGCCTAGAAGCTTCGATAAGTAGCTGAATCACATCTGTGTTGGAGTGTGGGCAACTTGGGCGCCAGAGAGGATTCGGATAGGAGACGAAAGAACCCCTGCATCTCAGAAAACTGCACATTTTGCATTGAAGCAATCGATAAAAGATTTTGGGAATATAGTCTTTGTCTCTGATTAACCTTTCCAGTTAAAGGATTTAAAAATTCAGTAAGCAGTTATCACTTGTTGAAGGAATTGACCATTTCTGTTACAGAGGTCAGTGTGAATTCATCACTAAAAAATTCGTTAATTGAATTATTCAACATATTTGATTTGTTCTGTTTGAGGTTTTAATGGCTTGCAAATCCAATTTGCTTCAATCATTTTTAACTGCTCATCCACCTATAATCATTTTTTTCTTTTTTATGGATTTTCTGTCCTCAGGGAAAATGGCCTTTGCTCATGACGCTTTGAGATCCTCTCTGTACGTTTTACTTGTACGTTTTGTCTTTTACAACCTTAACAAATGTTTTTGCAGTTGTTCCCAATTTTTTAGACATCACCGTCCTTTGACATACAACAATTTCCTTTTTGTTGGATCGCATGACAGCACTCTTCCTGGTGTCATGTTTTCAGTCAATCAGCAAAGAGCTTGTATTGGTCTGTAAGGATTTTCTGTCAAATTTAGATGGTTTTCTATTGTGTTCTTTCAATAGGATAAAGAAAATAGATTTGTGTTTGGTTGATTATTGCTTCATTGGGACATTACATGGTACAAAGGTTTAAAAATATCTTTATTTTCCCTCAATTGGTAACTCGTTTGAAAGTAATTTGGATTTGTTGGTTGAGAAAAGGAGTTGAGTTTGCTGCTTACACCCCTGACAACTTCCCAAATATTCTACCCAGTTCAACTGTTTACTTTGCAGATGACTTTTAAAATCTCTTACTGACAAACAAGGCAATTTAAGATATAACAAACATTTAAACTCTCCCTATTGTTAACCAATTTGGTACCACACTGCTGTGGTATGTCATCCAATTCCTAAAACGGCTTTTTCGTTGTAACTCAGTCTGTGTGGTTTTCTTGGTTTCTCTGTCATGATCAGAACATCCTCGTTGATGGCTCAAATTCTAAATGTGTTTTAGGTCTGGATTGCAGGCAGTTTGGTCATTTTTTCAGGGCATCTGCTGCAGTTAGACTTTGTCCGACTGGCAAAATTTTACATGACAATGTTCCTAAAAATATATAAGTCAACGATGATTGCATTCCAAAAGGTCCTTTGCCATCTGAATAATGCACACATTGACACTACAATGACGATATATTTGCGATGTATTGTGCAGGCCTAATGTCCACTCATGCACTGAAATAACAACATTTGATGTCAAACATCCCTATTGCTCCATCATGGTGGTTTAAATCCTTCCTGACCCTGTTCAGTCAAACTAGGTTGTGTGTGGTGCTGCAGCCACTGAGGCAGATAAAGCAGCCATGTGCTTTCATAAGGTAGAGAACAGTCCTTCAAAGACACCCACTCCCCCTCTCTCTGCTAATGATGGTTGTGAAAAAACCTCCAGTGGGAGTAGGTAAACGATTTGCCAGAATATCACAAAGAATAAGGTGGATTTTTATGGTTTACTAAAAGCAAACATGCTGTAAAGTCACTGCTTTATAATTTGGTGTAACATTTACTGACAATGTTCAGCTGCAATGCTGGCTTACTTTTGGTGTTTTCTTGTTGGTTTTTATGGGCTTTTTTTTTTTTTTTAACCTGTTCCATTTTAACCTTCAGTTTCTGTTTTTATAACCCATTTCATTATATAGATAGTGATATTCACTAAAAAAAAATCTTAACAAATGTTTTTTTATTATTATTATTTTTTTTTACTATTTCACATTTTAACAAAAAAAAAAAAAACAAGCAAAATGTAAATACAGTGCTTCTCAAACCAATACCAATTGTAGTTTTTCACATTACAACCTCAGACTTCTATTAATTTTTCATGAATGTAATGGAAAGTTAAAACAAAAATACCACACAACCATTCAAAGTTGGAGCATGTGAACCATGGTGGTAGCAGCATCAGGCTTTGGGAATGCTTTTCTTTTGGAGGGAGGATCTGGTCAGCATTTAGGGAATGAAAGATTAAGCTTAATGTAGGACAAAAATTAGTTGTCCATAGTGAAAATAGAGCAAGAATTAAAGATAATTGTTTGCAGATCTTCTCCATCAAATTTGACTATAAACTCAGCTGGAGTCATTTAAATGTCCGCTTTAAGTATTTTGTTTAAAACTACATTCGTTATTTCCTTCCTTCCAAACTTCAAGGCCTTAAGGCTTTTGGATTTTATGTTTAAAAGTTGAAACAAATAAGTTTTAAAACTTATCACATACCAGTATCAAATTTCAGTAGCTTTGATAGAATAGTATACTTGGTCTAAGCAAAACTGGGCTACAAACATGAAATAGCGCTTCAAGATATTAGAAAATCTTTCAATAGAGACAATGCATATTTTGATGCCGATATCAGCACTGGAATGTTGAAAATGTTTGCAGAAACATAAAAAAGCTACCCAGGCATGTTTCCAACTAGTGGTTTCATCTCCCCTTTACTGAACAGATCAGTCTGTGGATGCAGAACAACTTCCTCCAGTTAAACTCAGACAAAACTGAAATCATTGTCTGTGGCCCACAGAAACAAAGAGAAAGTGTCATCAGTTACCTTCTGACGCTCTCTCTGGAACCTAAACATCAGGTCAGAAATCTTGGGGTAATACTCGATTCGGACCTGAACTTCAACAGCCACATT
>JAVLVB010000318.1:2349907-2363101 GCA_032876305.1 Orestias chungarensis | reverse complement strand
GATGGTAAATGAGATTAAAAAATGCAAGTCCCTGTTGCAAACTGCAGCATTTTATCTGTGGACAATTTTGTTACTCAAAAACAGAAAATATTAAAGCCTTTTTAGACATCTTTACAATGTTTATCAATTTTTTATAGAAAGTTTGACACTTTCCGAATGAGATGACAAACATTTATGGGGAAAAAAAGATAATTAAAAAAAATTTATTCCCTGTTTTGCCTATTTTGCTTATTTTTACCCAAAGATGTGACCTTGAAGAAGTAGGGGGTAGAATGGAACTCAACAGGGTCGATAATATGAGCACAAGATAGGGATTTGGTTCTTCTTATTAAATAATACTATCAAATATTTACTTTATGTAAAATAAAGGTGAGACGAGTTGAGAAGACTGACACAGAATCGAATGCATACAATCATCACTGTTACCATTTCAAAGTGGATCATGCATGCTGAATGGAAAAGACATGAGATGTATCTGGTAACTCTACCCTAGAGATTGTGTCATCTTAAAGTGATCTAATTAGATGTAATTAGATCACTAATTAGATGAAAAATAACCCAATTCTTTCCAGAATGACTTTGAGAGCACTGTTTAAGCCACTCACTTTTGTGACACAATTTCTACTTCGTTAGGATTTTCTAAAAACAAATGATAAATAACGTCCTTAAAAGACAACAAAATCAGTATAAACTAAACAAAAACACTCATTGAAATGTAATAAAATTAATAAATGTAAATCAAATTTCAATTCAAGTCTAAATATCATTTTTCTTATTGTTGCAGATGCAATTTGCAGTATTTGAGAAAAAATGGTGACTTGCCGACAGATATTGTGAAGAAAATCAGCATAACAGCACACAGCAGAATCTGAATTTCATCAGGAGATTAATCTTCTAGATCGGTGACCACAGAGAACAATTGGGCGTTATTTGTTCCAACGCTTGGGAAGAATTCATTCATGTTTCCTTGAGTGCCACTTAAAAAAAGTGAAATATCAGAATATCTCGACCAACAGTTGAGCTGATACAAGCCCTAATGCTTATGATGTAATTTCACTCCAGTTGTGCTTAAAAATCATTAGCTTTAAATAGTCTATTAAGACTCTGTGCTGTCAGGACATTTTTTATAGTTTATTCTCCTATTCACCCAATTTTTTTAATTTTTTTTGTTGTAAAACCTGATTTTGAGTATTTTAAACCTTTTTCATGACCATGACCCAAATTGTATTACAATACATACCAATTTCTTAAGCGGAAACACCAGTAATTTGTGTTTAATTGTACTATTTACCTTTTTTGGCACCAATGCAAGTCCATAATTTTCTTGTGAGCAGAAATGTGGATAATCTATAACCAATAAACCTGCTATGTTTCCCCAATCTTTCATTAAAGGAATAGAGTGGAACTCAACAGGGTCGATATATTGAGCACTATTCATAAAGTATGTGTCAGACATTTCCCATTCTAAAAACTAATAGCTGGATTGGTACCCTACACTTTAAGCCCTGAGGGGCTTGCTTGGCAGTTCTTGCTGTAGGTGTAACACAAACTGAGAACCTTAGTGCTGTAAAAAAAAAACTCCAGGAGACTACTATGGTCTAAGTTTCTTTCAAAAAAAATAATGCTGCGTTCACACCAAAAGCGTTTGGAGTCTCAAGACATTCCAGTTTACATGCAAGGTCTATGTAAACGCACGTCTTGGAGCGTCGAAAAGTATCGCGAAAAGTTACGCGCGTCTGACGCTCTAGCCGCCTCAGACGCCAAAAACGCGGCAAACACTCAAGTTGGGAAAATGTAACTTTCACTGGACGCTTGAGCGTCAGCCAGTCAGAGAACGCCTTCTATGAGACTTACTGACAAACTTTCCAACGGTGCGGAAGAAGTAACCGAGGAAACCAGAAGTGGGGGGGGGGACGCTCAAAGCGTCTGAGCCTAAATCTTCGTCCAACTTCAAGAGTTAGACGCGTTTTGGACACTCCAGACACAGAACACAGCATAAGATTTTTAATTGTTTAAGCACCATTTAATACAAGAACACTAATATAATTACTATCTGAGTAATAACTACTGTTACATTGCGATATAAAAGATGCCAGACTACACAGCTGTATTATCAGACAGATTAAACACTGCAACTAAAAATGTACCAATTAATCAGCTGGCTGATAGATCGAACCAGATTTCCTCAGGTTTGGGTGATCAGCGATCTGCCCATATATGTTAAACCAATCTTGTCCACCCATCTCCCTCCTTATCTACCTCTGCGAAGGTCTAAAAATTCAGCCATTGTCCCATTTTTGCTTCGTTGTGGCATCAAGCTGAATGACAGACCTGCCTTCCAGGTTGCATCTATGCGATTAGCAGTTTTGACACCACTGTTCCCAATTAAGCAAATTTTCTAAGCCAGTAAACTGTAGTTGGTGCAACTTTAAATCTAACAATTTATAGATATATTTTATAGGAGGACAGCTTTGCCAATATTTCCCAGAATGCATTGGCCATTGTACTTGAAATGATTAAAATAAGAGCAAAAATATATATGTAGATAACTACTGTACCATCATTAATTTCATCCCTTGTGTATATCTTATGAAAAAATGAATCACCTTAACTAAATTGTAAAGCTCAATTATATGTTAATGACCAAAACAATCTCTAAATAATGTATAATTTGTCTTTATCAAACAATTACTATATATTCTGTCAAGAATTCTGTCCTGGATGTAGGGATTATCCTAATGCTGTTCTCTACGTCCTTTCTGCATGTTGTATAAATCCTACAATTGAAACTTGTCACTGTCAGTTGTTTTTCCTATGTCTTTGTTAATTATTGTTTTTCTAAATTATAAAACAGAGATGTGATCAGTTGATTTGTTTAGCGTTGGTAGATGTGAGTTGTACATGAGTAAAAATCCACTCAAACAGAACAAACTTTTAATTTCTAAAATAGTTTATATTTGAACTTAAATGAAAAAAGGCTTAATTGCACAATTATACCCAATTTATCTCTGAATACTAAGAGCACTTTGAAGATCATTTTAATGCACATTATCGCTCTGTGAAACAGAAACATCTCTAAATTCCCAGGCAATCACTAAATCTGTAGAGAACTGTAATATTGGACATGGTGCCATATTTTATGGACTACAAAAACAACGCCCAAGGCAGAGAAATCTGGATTTCTCCTTCTCTTTGCATAGTGATGCATCCCACAGTGTTTCAATAAAGACTGTACCATGATGTGCATTCATGAAGGCACACACGCTGCGTCCCTTTATACTACACAAAAGAAAATGAGAGCTAAATCATTACCGACAGCATACTGCTTTATTAAAGAAAGATAAGGCGCCATTTTTTTTCATACATTAGGCTCATAAATACTGTGAGCTTCAGCCTGACAGGGCATATCTGTATTACTTGTAAAATGGGACACACTTCTTTCCATTGCAGACCGTGGAACGACCACAGGCTCACCATTTTTTTTTTAAGGATCACTTGGGAGACAGACAAGGCTGTGATGACTCAGTTTTAGTCTACAAGAAGCCAGGAAAGGTACTCTTAGTTTGTCAGAGCCATTGAAACATGGGAAATTAGTCTTTATTTTCAAGTGAATAGCTTTGAGAGAAAAGCAAATACGTTTTGTGCGTGTTCTGAGCTTTTATATAAAGAGTTGGTACACAGGAGCAGGAAAGAAAACAGCTCCATTGAAATGGTTGAAGTTGTTTCGACCGAAGCTGTTCTTATCAACCACTAAGTACAGGCAGCCTCCACAAAAAAGTTACATCTAGATAAAATCTGGATTTTATGTAGATGGCTTTTATAAGATATAAACATCAATAAAATTCGTGAAAAACATTTCAAGGAACTTAACATGGAAAGGTGAATGGAATCCACAACGTATTCAGAAAGTAGTGGCGAAGATTTTTAATGTTATACAGGAAATAAAGAAAGATGTCGGATGTGCACCACTGTGGAGTTTGTGCACCGTCTCTGGAGCATTTAAAATGACAAAACAGCTGAGGCAGAATGCAGGTAATTGCATTAGCAAATGAGCAAACCTGATTCAATAACAGCCTGCTCCATTTTAACTGTGCATTATATTTGAGTAGTAAAGTAATATGCTGAGAGAAAACTAGTCACACATTGACAGACCATAGATGCAAGGAAATGGAAAAGCTATAGCAGAGGCTCTTTGTTGATATGACAAAGCTACATTTTTACTAAGTGTATGGGCTCACTTACGCTTTAGGACTCTTCAAATACCGCGCCTTGCCAATGTATTAAAGGTACAATCAAAGTAAACACACCAAAAGAAGGACAATTATTACACCACTTATTACATAATGATACATCTATGATATTTACAGTATCCCACTGTTCCCCAAGTATCATCAATAAATGCTTAATATTAAAGCAGCACACTGAGAAATTTGAAAATAGTTTCACATATTCCTAACACTTTTTATTTACCAACACACAATATTGTATTAAAAGCAGTTAGATCCCATCATAAAACAGTACTGACATGTCTGCAGTCACCGTGGTGAGAAAAAAGCATAGATACAATGACATGTGAAAGGACTTGTCAAAATTATGTGACATTTAAAAATGCTAAATAAAATCATTTGTTGAGCAATATCCTTCAGAAAAGGTGATTTTGAGCTGCAAGTGTTACCCAACAATACTAGCAACCCATTGCTTCATGGTAAAAACAACTTATATTTGCATACATGTCTATTTAGCCCAGAAAAGGAGGCACAGATTCTAATTGTCTACAATGTTCTATATATATGTCTAATGTTCTACAAATGTTGAGGGGAAAAGTTGGAGAGAATAATGCAAGCGGACTGCAGAGAATCTTTATGAAATTAAAACAAAACATAAATACTATGGGTTAGTATTATTTCATATTAATTAACAAACAAAACTGAAAAGTAACAGCACCTACAAAAAAAAAAAACAAGTGGAAAAAAACATCACAAAGCCAAATGGACATCAAAGGTAAAGCAAATACTGTGTCTGTAATGTATTTGAAGAAATGTTTTTAACCAATATTTCGTACCCCATTATTTTGTGTTGTTATTATACCTCAGAAGTCATGTTTCTTTTATAGGCACTCTGCTCTCCACACAAAATCCTCATTTAAGACCAATCTGAAGCTCTTTTTTTCACCAGTAATCAACCGAGCTTACAACCTTTGTAGATTACCTGCATCAAATCCACTAAATATGCAAGCTACTTTTTTTTCACAAGCAATTTAGAGCTCGCCATTCAAAATCTTTTAAAATCAGGCCCTTTGTGTGAAACCCCTGGATGCATGTTCAATTTACCAATAAAGTGTTTTAGTATGACATTTTTGATGTTGCCATCTGTGGCCTTAAATGCCGGATGAGATGGGGAGGAATGGGAAAGTAAGAGGGATGAACATTTTCAAGCTCAAATATACAGATGTGTTTCTGTCTGTAAATCACAGAAAGAAGAACATTCTGACTCATATCCTTTGTGTCAACTCCCTCTCCCTTTAGCTTACACTGAGGTAATGTTAGGTGAATATATGTGCCTTTCACAACTGCCGGGTTTGACTGTTTAAGTCCTTACCAGCTTGTTGGATTTATTGGACGAGCAAAATGAAATAAAATGTCTGATAACATGCAGGTTTGGATTGATTGAAATGTTATGAAAAATTTAATGTTCACCAATGCAACCAGCTAGCCTTAAACCCTATTGTCATTTTTTTTAGTAACAATGACATTGGTTAGATTCCAGCAGATGTCAACAAATTGAGCTGGCGCTGGTCTGGCCTTTGTTTTGGACTCGGTCACACCTTCCTCAAAGTTTTCTTTGTGTTTAGAGCTTGACATTGGTTAGGTGTTGTTGTCATAAATACCACCAAACACAAATCTGACAAATTTTATTGCATCGTACAGGAGTCAATTAATTAGTACACAGAAAGAAAAGATTTTTACTAAACCAAAGGGGGTGATGTTGTCAATGGGTTTAGTTAATAATACAAATAATATCCATAGCTGTATCATCTCTCCAAAAACGCAGTTTAATTATTACCTGAAAATGGAAAGACTATGGCTTGACTGAACAACTACCAAAACATGATCATCCATCTACACTTACAGACTGGCCGAGGAGAACATGATGCATAACGCTAGCAGAGCTGCAAAGATGCATAATTCAGATGGAGGGTCCTAAAGGAAGACTTACTGGAAGAGGTAATACTAGAAAACGAGGGAGTGAGCTTCATTTTCCAAAAACAACACAAACAAGCAACCACAGTTTCAGTGAAATCTTGTAGATTTTATTCATGTTTTGCCACCGTCAATTCCAGATTGAATATCTTGGGCAAGCCTTAAAAATTCCTGTTCATGAATGTGGTGTTAATATCTTAGACGCACAAATCTGAATCAGACTTAACCTCAAAGGCTTTTCAGCTCTAAGGTTCTCGCTATGACCGGACACTATTTAGAAAAGTACATGGAGCTGTGGAGCTGGAAAACCTGTCTAGCAATTTACAAAAAGATTCTCAAATATATAAATCACAAAGCATTACTGCATAGCTGCACTTTGTATAAAATGTAAACAAATTAAATGTACATGGAGGCCAAAACTACAAGTACCTCAAGCTGTTCACTGAGCGTATAATGTTTAATTGCTAATTGACCGAGACGGATTGAGTTAGTGGCTGACACAGCAAAGAACTGGAGGAAATGTCAGAAAATCCACATCTCTCCATTGGTCCAGCTAAAATAAAAAAAGACGTTTAATACCACAAAGGTGTTACTGGTCTAAGATGGTGAGCCCAAAGGAATCCTGTATTCCCTGGGTCTGCCTTTTTGGTTTAACTTTGATAATGGAACAAAAATGTATGGCTCTAATTTCATGACAAAACCTAACCAGGCTTTCAATTAAAAACAGAGCAGAAGTTGTTTGATATTAGAACAAATGTATTCTTTAGCAAAGAAGCTCCCTCGGAAGCAGTTTTGTTTTTACAAACAATCCTATTGATTGTTCTGCGTTGCATTTGATCTGTTGTATACACATGAATTAGAACCCCTTAATAATCCCTAATATGAACCTCAAAGGTTGGATTTAGGGACAGCGCCACCACATAGGCTAATCACTCTCAAACAGACACTAATCCCACTGCCTCCCCTCTGCCAGGAAAACCCTAAGGAGACCATGTATATGTTCCTCGTGCACTTCCACATGGGGTCACGTGCACATGTAATGTCATCTATTTAGTCTCCTTCGGCAACAAATCTCCTCTGAACTCTCTCAGACCTGGATCTGTCTGTTTAGGTCGCCATCACCCAAAGAGTCATGTCCTGACGAGAGCAATTTCCAACCTCCCCCACATTCTCATTCTTCCTTATTCTGGATGAAAGTCTCGGTTACTTCATGTCTCTTGTAAAGGATTTTAGAGTGTATGATTCACACAAAACTGGGGTTCAACTGACATTTTGGTGTTAGAGATAAGACAATTCTGGAAATAACTGGTCTTAACTACAGCCACACACTATATCAAATAACAAATATCATCAAAGCATAAATGCATGCATCACTGCAATTACATTAGGGCTGTTTTTATCCAATATTTAGTTGGCCAGCATGCTTCATGTGTATTGCGTTCAGACTGCTTGCCAGTAATACATTCAATCAGGTGCATCTCTCTGTCCCCACCTGAGCTTAGTGGCCTACAGAGTTGTGAAAAATTAATTGTCACCTAAATTAAATAACTGATTCTGCAGACCTCCAACTGCCGTTTTTCATTAAAGATTTAAAAAACCTTCAACTTTTATATACTCGGTCCACATACCAGGTTTTTAGAAGCTCACCACTTGTCACTGTTTTCACAAATTGTGAAAAATGGCTCAAAGCGAGGTTCATCGTCTCCAAAGGTTTAGACAATGTAGCATAACAAATATTAGTGGTGTTTATATTCTACAGTTCTGTCAGTAATCAGGGCTAAATGTTGCCTAATAAATAAAATACCAGTTCCATAAATAGCTAACCAGTATATAAGTTTAAAACTGCCTCATAATTTAACTGCCCATCTGTATTTTGCTATGGGGGGGGTGCAACACCGATTGAGTTTAAACTATAATATTACAGTTCCGGCGGGATTTATGTTACGTTTTATTCGACAGTAAAAGGAAAAACTGTCTTTAGGTTGGTAAAGTGTCCTGAAAAACAACATCTTGTCTTTGTTGCAAGCTTGGAAAATAAATAAGTGATCACTCCCGGCTGACACACATGTATTGTTGTCCATATTGCTTTAATAGGAGGCTGAGTACTAGATGCTGTAGCATCGTAACAAAGCTGAGTATATTAATCAGTCTCAGATCTATGATGATTAAAGTAAAACTACTGAGTGCTCAAATGAGAAATCTGCTGATTTCATGTTTTTAAATATTCATATTAAATGCAAATTTTCTCCCAACTACAGCAACAGAGGTTGGTGGGAACAGATGGGAAATATTCCAAAGTTGTTTATTGTTTAATATAAAAAATGTACCATGTTTAAACTGTTAAATCTTAATACTTAAATAAATGCTGCATGTTTTAGTGGGGAGATCTAGTTAATTTATCCCTCCACAAGATCTGAACCCTACTCTAAAGTAATTGATTTTTCAAATCAAAGCTGCGGAACTTGCAGCCATTGCTTATGGCAGTGTTGCTTTCCATCCTCATGAAGCTAAGTCAGTCGTAAGGAGAGCCAGAGCTTTTGTAAGTCAGCCTGCTTCCATCTTGCTTTGGAAACGAAGCAGCATGGAGCTACGTCATAATTTCCACATGACTAATGATGTAAGACAGCCTCAGCAAACCAACCCTACTATAAAGCTCAAAGCCGCTTTCTCCTATTCAAAGATGCCATATGGTGAGATGCAGAGAAGCCCACGATTTGAAGACATTTAGAACTAATCTCTTATGTAGTCTGGCTTTCATTCTCTCGGGCTGTTGTTTCATCTTTGTAAATGAATCCATGTACCGGTTATCAGTTGGAAGAGGATCAATTACAAGACAGGGAAAAGAAAGAGGGTTAATCCCTCCTCAATCTCTGTTCTGTCATCAATACTGCAAGCAGCCCCGCCCTACAATCGGTAATTTAAAGATGAGGATTTTATTTCATTTGCATTCAATTACATAAGGGAATAGCAGTCATTATAAATGGCAATTGGTAATATTAATGGATTAATACTATATACAGATATCGACATTTTTGATGAAACACTGCAATAATTGATGACTAAAAGAAGATTGTTGAACTTAAACAAAATGTTAGATTTAGCTCCACAAAGTAAAATTAAAGGAGCATTAAAGGAGTTTTAGGATTGCAGGAGCAATGCAGACCCCATATACCTGCATTACCTGGTACTGAAATAAACAGAATTATTGGTTAGTAAATGTAAAAAATGTGTCCACTTTATGTTTATGTAAATTAAATGCTACTAAAAAGTATCATACCTTAATGCAATAGGGCTTACCGCCCAGGGCTGTTTTCCAACAAGGGACGGTGACACAAGTTCTTAATAAACGGAAGAAAAGTTCATCTGTCATTTGTGTTCAAACAGTTGTGGCTAATCATTTGTGATAACAAGCTAACAAGGACTAAGCAACCCCCTGGGTTGGACTCAGCATAGAGAGTGACACAATATGAAAAAAGAAAAACACTTTCTAAAAAGATTGTTTTAAAAATTCTGTTTTGCTATGTTATGGTTTTCTTAATAATTATCTGAACTCTCAAAATTTATATTTCCAATGTAAACAGTATGTTCTACACTGTTGATGACTCAAAAAGAGCATCAATAAATATCAATCTATTATATAGAAAAGGTTTTATGTAATTATTTAATAGAACAAATCCACTGCTTAATGTAACTGGTGTATAAGGGAAACAAATCAGTTAATGGGAATATACATACCAAAATTCAAGCGTAGTCTTTACAGCCACTTTTGTAACTAACACAAAAAACATCACAAGATATCATTTTTAATGTTTAAGTCTACATCCTGAATAATGACAACAAATTAAATAGGGGAAGCAATCTCAACTATTTCAGTGTTTTGGAAGTCCAAACTGCATTTCCATCCTCTCTAGCTCAGATATTTCAATTCTTAAACTTGTTAAACCAAAACTACATTGTTCTACACGTATTAAGTATTCCTTAAACATAGTTTTTGGTGTGGGAAAATTATATTGTGTTGTTCAAGACAAATTGAAGGACATTCGATGCTTTATGGTAATATTTAACGTCTTTTGAAAAGATAGTACAATCGGGGTGGGACAAGATCTTGTCATGAAATATCGATACTAAATGGACTGCTAGCATGCATGAGCAAGCCAGTTGTAGGGTCTGAATCAGAAAAAACACAATATCAGTTTTTTAAACTATAAAAATGCGAGAAATAAAATAGTTTTTTTTAGATTATTTAACAATTTTTAAAATCTTGTCCCATTTCATTCTTGTAAACCTAATATAATTTCCCATTCTTTGAGTTTTGGGTATCATTGCACCTACAGTGTATAAATTAATCAGACCTAAACTACTCTGAATCTGTAGAAGGACGTAATGTTGTGGGTGAATGCAAGCGGGCTTCCAATATGAAGAAATGTGGGACTAATTACCAAGAAAAATTGTCAAAATAGCAGCACAAATATAAAACAATTCTAAGCAGTTACAGGCAGAGTTGGATTGGAAAGAAAAAAAAAGGTTTTCCATGAATAATTGTGAGACAATTTTTCATCTAAGAAGATTTAAATAAAAAGCAGACTCATCTTATTTCTTTCAAAATTTGGTCTGCAATTAGAGGGCTTCAGAATTCCTCATACTTGCAATATTGGTGTACACAAAATCGAAATGACAGAGACCTGCATAGACTGCAATATTTAGTATGCTTGAATATTTTTAGGTGCTATGCATTAATACCGGACTTGGATTGTTGTTTATGCTCTCAAGATCTTCAGTGACCAAAATGAGAAATCTTGGAAAATTGATGGTGGTATCAATATAGTGGAAAAGCTAAAAGAGCAACGAAAAGAAAACATCAATTCCAATCCATTTTGATAGGAATTCATTCAAATGTATTTATTTTTCCAAAATGTAACATGGGACATGGTTTTCTATATATTCTTCAGCCGTAAAGAAAATAAAGCAGTGTTCTGTATATCAGCGAAATACTTTCTGGAAAATAAGTTTAGAAAACAAATTCAAAAGTGTTTTGCATCACACACCATGTATATACGTATGTGTTGGTGCATTAGGCTGTGTTTGAGTGGGATTACTTCCAAATGCTTACCAAAATAGGAATTACAAGAGTAAGACCTGATTACATAAATGTAGATGTTAATAATCAACGAGATGGTATTGCATTCATTTATTTTCCCCCTTTTATTTTACAATATATATACTTTAGGGCTGTATTACCATGACAATGCAGTGGGAGCTCCACTCCCGCTGCGTTTTCCTCTCTTGCCCGAGGAACACCCCCATCACATCGGATTTTACATGAAGGAGTAAAAGACTAACCCACGGAAAATCCTGAGCCTGGTGTAGCCAAGAGCCCCACATCCAACATGAGCGCCACACACTCCCCAAAATACTGACGTGCATAATAATTAAAGAAAGGGGGCGTGCAAATATCATTCAAACGCAATTTCACACACAAACTCCCTCAATTAAGACTTACGTAAGAACGCGTTTAGCAACTTTAAAACCATCTCGTAAAAAAATAAAAAATCCTGCATCAAATTACATAAGAGATGATTCAGAGCAGAAGTTTGTGCTTGCTATGCGTGAGTTCTAAAAGCCCCACTGACGTTCATGTGCATCTCCAAGCCTCACCTCCAGAATGGCAGCACGGTATTTATCCTTAAGAGTTTGTGACACACACACACACACACACACACACACACACACACACACACACACACACACACACGTATATACTGGAGCTTATGGTGCGTTTGTGTGGCCCAGCATCACCTCTCCATACACAAACATGCACGTCCCATCTGAGCAGAGAGCAGCCCGCTCCACAAACACACGCGATAATCCCCGAGTCGCCCTCACACACGGCGCTATAATCCCGCTGCATCATTGCTTTACCTACCGTGCGACAATAATGTTAGTAATAATAATACATGCAAAGTAAGCGCGGGGGGTGGAGGGGGGGTGGAAGGATTGGTCGGGCAGAGACAAGATGCATCCAGCTGAGTTAGGAACATGGAAACAGGGAGAAATAAATCTAAAAAAGACATGAGCCAGCGAGCTGTCTTCTCTGGACGGCTCGTCTGGAAGCTAATTAGCAGCAGCAGTCGCACCTGCTAAATAACTGAGTGCCTGCGGGGCGGAGGAGGCGAGAGAAAGCCTGCGGTCCTGGACCACGGATCAAAACAGGAATAGATGGGAGTAGTCGACAATAAAAAAACAAGAAATAAAATGTATTCTTACCTGTGCAGCCCACAAGAAGCAAGGCTAACCAAACATCCCTGGCGTTGACCATCTCAACTCCCGAGTAACGTGCACGTTAAACGGCCGAAGCGGACGTTAAATCCCCGCTCTGCTTCCTCGCAGTGATGCTCTCCCGGATTTCCCTTTCTTTTTTTCCTTTTTTTTCCTCTTTCTCTCACAATCTTCCTCTTTCTTTAGCAGCTGCTCATCCCGGTCTTTACATTTGAGCCCCGTCGGTTGTAAGCGTCAGCGGCCGGCGACTGTGGTGACAGGCAACGGTCAGAGGTACCCGAGTGATGAGCGCCAGAGCGCTGTTCAAAGTCTGACTGACAAGCGGAGCCTCGTCACCGCAGAGAATCACTCCGCGCGGGGCGGAGTGGAGAGTCTGCCGCTGCAAAATAGTGCGCAAGGACAGGCCCTGAGGTGATAGTGATGATGGTGGTGAGGAGGAGGAGGAGGTTGATAATGGGGAATCCCCCATCATGGTAATAACAACTCGGTGTTAAAACGATATATTACGGTAAAACAAATCATACTTATTAAAAAACATAATTTGGAAAAGTGACGTTCAGTTTTTTTATAATTGTGTTACTACATGTTTGTAATGAACAACTAAACTGTTTGATATTTGATGAGGGGTAATTAGCGTTCAGAGTATTTAATGTAAAAGAGACTGTTGGCATTGCAAACAAAATGTCAGTTTAACAGTTCTATTAGAATAATTAGGTAT
>JAVLVB010000318.1:2274123-2340410 GCA_032876305.1 Orestias chungarensis | reverse complement strand
TACCATGCTATGTTATCCTATACTACAATATTATGTATTATATTTTGATACGTGCTTAATGATATCATGGGGTGGTATACTTTGATCTGCTTTGCTATGCCAGGATAACTCATAAGCAGAGAGAAGGCCCCTCAGGAAGCTACTGAGCATCATGAACAATGTCTAAACATCAGTAAAAAGATGAACTAATTTAGTGGCAGACTGCTGTCCCAGTCGTGCTCAATGGACAAATTCAGGAAGTATTTTGTCCCTCAGGCTATCAGACTGTTCAACTCCATCCAGTACAGCAAATTGAGACTCAGTGACAATGTTACACCCCGGACCTTTTAACACAATACACTACCACTTTCTCAGAAACATATTTATATTACTATTTTAAGCTAAGTTATTGAACAACCATTTTTATTTTACTATTTTAGCACATCTTTGAATACATTTATTCCTATACTGTACGGACTTATTTGTATCTCTGCACTCTGTACTGTACTGGTTTTTGTTTCACATTATACTCTGGTGTACGATACCTAATTTCAAACGTTTGGTAAATTACTGGTTTGTTAATTTATTGTTATTTTTATTTTTATACTTGTTTGTAACATTGTGACTGCTACTGGATGCCTTAATTTCCCACTGGGATCAATAAAGTGTCTGTGTCTGTCTGTCTGACTAAAGTGGGGTAAGAATCCTCTAATAATATCCATTTGGTTGATTATTCAGCAAAAGCTATTTTGAATATTCTGTGAAAGACAAATAAGAGAGGGAACATAAACACAACTTTTGATGTTTTGAGATGAGATTTACAACTTGTTGAGTTTTTAACGAAAGAAAAATTGGATAAAATTCCAGCAAACTATTGTAGAGACTCAAAATGTTTAATCCAGATTTAAAAGGTAATTCTATCAAAATAAATGAAGGTTAAACAATCTGAAGAAAGTTCTAAAACAGCGGGCTCCGTAAAACATAAATACTTATAAAAATAATAATACAAACTCAGCAGAAAAGGGGAAATGTGTCTATAACCCCTTTATTAAACAGTGTATTGTTCACGATTCAAGTATTCTCCTTACTTTCAATTAAAGCATTTCCAGAAATATTAGTGGATCCTGTGGCCATTCTTTGTATAAACTTGATAGTAAATCAATTAACAAGGCTTTTTTCTTTTCTTTTTTATCACATTGGTATAACAGATTTTAAGTTTTACGGTGTATAGTCCCAGTCTATTTCTGTAGATCACAATATCTGCCCAGCAGCACCACTACATTACATCCAAATAATGACCAAGCTATCTGACTGGTATCTTCTGGGCAATAATCATTAAACTGCATTATTAGTGGAAAACGAACAACGCCCAAGATGTTCACACTATCTGGGACATACAATAAACAATTACAGTCGTTGTTTTGCTCTAGTGTTCAATCGATAAAAATTCACAAGTCAAGACAAACGCCGCATAACAATGCCAGCCCCTACTTTATTTACATTCTTTTATACCTCCGGTTCCCTTTTCACAGTGCAAAATGTCCTCACGTCACTGTTTTATGCAAATGCTACGCTCTAACTAATTACACATCCTGATGGCTTGGCTGCCTGTATGTAACCACCTGGCCCATTAACTTTCAATTCAGGGAGTGGATTTTCCACACCATTTCTACAATTAAAGCAGTCAGGACTTATACATCTCAAATCTGGCTCCTCTAAATTTCTCATCCTAATGGACTTGATTAGACCAATACGTTTATTTTAAAATAATTATAAAAAAACACAACAAAAGAGAAACCATAACCTTTTCACAGCAAGTCAGTCCTTTCAAAGGAGCAGCTGAAAATGTTGTTTTGAATTGAAGCTATCCCAAAATGTTTTTCTGTACTCAGACAAATATTTGGCTGTCAGCTCTGCCTAAAAGCATTAATCTCAGAACCCCCCCACCCCCAGAACTGTGACTTTTGGGACCATTGGTGATCCATGCTTCTACCAATTTTTATATTTTGTCACATAAAATGTGTAGAAAATCAATGTATTGGCTTTTTATGTATTCAATCAGCGCAAAGTAGTGCACAGTTATAAAACGAATGCAGTTTAATGCAAACGTTTGCATTAAATTGTAATAAACATAAATTATTATTATTAATCATAATAATTATCTTGAAATTGACACAAGCACATGTAAGTTGTCCCATTTACTGTTCTCCAACACCCTCAGTTATTAAAATGTGTTATAAAAACCATTGTTGAGAGGTTCTACATGATTTTTAGAGCATGTTAGTAAAACAACAAAATGCATTGTGAAGACTGAAGAAGGCAGTTTTGAAGATCTCAAATAAAGTTGGGTTGAAAAACAATACTAAACATTTTAAATGTCTCACAGAGACAGACACACTGTCCAGTTCATGGATAACTCAGATGTGACCAGATATGGCTGGTGTTTTGCATTCCCTAAAATGTAACATTTTAGGAGAACATGCAAGATGGGCCCTTTTTAAAACGTAAAGCCACCGAAAAATTCAGAGTTACATTTACCACAAGCTGTGTAGACCACATACCTATAGGAAGGTTGTCAAAAATGTAACTTGTTGGCCTGCATGAAAAAAAGCACAATTGCACATAACTATTAGCACCATAGTCACCATGTTGATGGGATGGCTTTCTGATTTTTGGTAACAGTAGATCAGGTAAGAATAGTTCAGAATATGGATGTTGTTAAATACAGTGCAATCCAAGAGGAAAACCTGTAAGTTTAAAAAAAAGAAAGAAAGACATGGTACTACAGTTTCATCCTCAAGCAGGGAACAAACTAAAAACATACAGCCAGAGTTATAATGAAAGGACTAAACTTAAATGCTTCTTTTCACAGAGGCTCTCCTTCAAGACTAAACAGTTTTTTGAAGGCTGGCGTTTTAGTGGACTAGGCATAAACATATTACAAAAGACTATCAGCTGTATTTGCACTTACACATAATTACTCACATTAACTGATAAAAAAACTACAAAAAATGTCCTTTTAATTTCAGAATTCAACACTATTTATTGGTGCATTGCCTCCCAAATTATTAGTTAAATAACATTAAAGTTTGTTGTATTGTGTCAAAATGTGGAAAACCTAATTGGTTATGGATACTATGGCAGCGCACTGTAGTAAATCTTGTTAGATACACAGAAAAACAAGGAATGGGTTAAAATACTGAAGTTAAAACATGAGCCAGGTTTGTGCCGTTTTGATCTGTATATGACTCACACTAACCTCTTTTTTCGGCGTTACACATGCAGCCCATTTAAAAAAAACAGCCTTCTTACAAAATGTCACATTATACAAAACATAATCCATCTAACAACTTAGCCTGGTTGTTCCTATTTACCTTTATTTGTGACTTTACTGAACTCGGCTTTTTCATATAACTGCATATTTACGAATGCCAGACACAGTTTGTATTACTTGTCCATAAGAATGAAAAACCATGAAGTTATCTGGCAACCTTTATTTAAGATAATGCTTTCAGATGTCTCGCAGATAATTCATGAAACCAGAGAGAAAGTTTACCCTAGGCATCGTAATAAAGGAAACACAGAAAACGCCCCATCTCCCTGTTGCAGCTCCTTTATTAAACTGCAAACAAACACACAAAAAAAAATCATAACGGCTACAAATATGTCTTGCATGGCGTCTCGCTGAAATTCAAAGCTTCATTATATCACATCTCGCTCTGTGTGAAGCCATGCAAGGCTGTTTAGATGTTAGCGGCCATGTTTACTGCTGCGAGAAAGTGTGACAGAGAGATGTACTGCAAATCTAGGTGTCTAACTGAGACTGACAACAGCACTTAATTGCACTGTGTTATCGCATTGTGGCATCATACATTCAGATACTTGTCGCCACTATGAAATAAACTTATGATGCAATGTTTTCTTTGTGCAATGCAAGCAAGGATATGTGACTTATGTCTTTGTTAAGAGAAAAAAAGTGTAGCACCTTGAGGAATTTCTTTAAACCTTAATTACTGTGGAGCAGATGTGTATTTTTTTTTACCCTAACTTTACAATGGAGTTTGGCCTTTTGAAAACTGTGTTTGATTTTTCTTCAAATATAGAAGCTATTGTGTTTATTTTATGTATTATTTTTTTAGATTTTTAAAGGTTAAATAAAAGCTTTGAATGTATTTCTAATCTCGCCAGGAATTGCCAATGATAATGTTTAAACCAAATCATGCAAAAGTTAAATGAATTACGGATTTCTTCTTTCACAGCTTAATAACGGGTTGCAGACAGGGAAAGAGGTCTTGTTTCTGAAAGGTTCTGACTGATTAGGACCACACTTGATTTAAGGAATTGGGGGCTAAAATATGTTTAAAAAATCTGTATTTTTCTTCTTTATTTAACTGCCATCAAAAGCCTAAATTTGAACAGTGTTGATTTGTTTGCTTTGGATGAAGTTATCTGAAAATAGATAATGAGATGCAGAGACCAAAACATGTTGATTTGTAGTCTCACTACAACCCATTTTTGTTTCAATAGTATCAATAGTATTACCTAACCAGTAAAGGTTTGCTGCCACTTTAATCACTATGAAATGTGAAATATTTTATTCTTTCATTGGAACTTCCCCACAGGATATTTCATGAATACTAACAATGCATTGAAAGCTTAATGTATACATTTATAAACAACAACAAAAAATCACATAAAACACCAAAAAGCCTGATTTCTTTGTACTGTAATGTTGTTTTTTTGTGGTTAGGTTCATGTTTTAATTAAATTTTCTCAGCAGTTTATTACTAGTACTTTTCAAAAGACTTATAGATATCTAAGTTTTAATACATCAATTAAACCTTTTATCATTCTGCCCATCCATCCATTCATGACAGTCCATCTGTCCTCAGATCTTATTTATTAAGACAAGTCAACCTATTTCTGACAATTAGTCCTCATGATATCTAAAACTCTAATTTTATTGAATATTCTCCTTTCTTCAGTGGCCCTGAAGTGCAAAACGCAGCGACATTAACTAACCAACAACAAAAACGCAATAACAAACTGGAAGAGGTAGGTCTCAGTGTGGGAAACCTGAGAAATCGCTTATTGGACGACACCACTTTTGGCCTTTGACCCGGAAATTATGGATTTAGCTCCTTCAATGTTATCATTCTTCACATTTTATGTGACAGTTCCAGCGCTATGTGTTGCCCGCCTTGGATAGTGGACATTCAAGCTCTAGGATTTTAGCGGCTTCTGATCCAATTTAGTAATTCAGATTTCGGCAAACCTATAGACATCATAAAGTATAGACCCCGCATCGATCGCTGGGCCGCGAGGAACAGGGCCGCCATCTTGGACCTTGGACTCGGTTCAAGGTTCAACCCATTGGGCAGCAGTAGACAGAACAGTTTTGAAGATGGCAGAGCGCCGAAAATTCGCCAAAATTCTATACAAATCGGCAGACGATCGTGACCATGAGTTGGGGGATTACCTTTCACAAGTAAGATTCAACATTATTATTGTTCGAATTTTGTGAATAGAATATTATTATTTTTCTATGGTTATGTCTGCTAGCGAAATTGTAGCCAGCAAACGTTAAGGTAAGTTGTTTTTTTAACAGGGAGTGGTGAAATACTTATCCCTTTGTGGGATGATACATATTACATAATTCTTCTTTTTTATTTTAGCCAAAAAAGGGCAGGGCTACAGCTACCTATAGAAAAGCTGAAGAGGGCCCTTCTGTGGTATCAACATTACAACAACCTCAGCCTAATTATGTGAGTATTTCTATTTTAAGCATTATATTATAGTGGTCATAGAAAAAGTAAAATCTTTCTTATTTGCTCCCACTTATATTAAACCCACTCACAAATAAACCAATAGACAGACTATTGAAGACATGCACTCCTCGCACACAGTTGATTGGTGCTGGCAGTGGCTCTGACAGGTTATGACTACTGCAAAGAATATTTTCCATACTCTAGCTGTGTCAAAGTGATGTGAGTAAAGTTATACATCACTCAAACCATGTTCATCCCTCCCTTTTTCTACTAGGATCATCGCTGTGTCTTGCCTGCTTCTCTTACCGTTCCTAAGGCCAGACTGACAAGACTCACTGTCAAAGAGGGCAGGGTGGAGATGGTGCAGAACTTCAGGTTCGTGGGCACCCACATCAGTGAGTATATGACGCGGACTACAACAGAGTGCAGCAGAGTGTGTACTTCCTAAGGATTCTCCGGAAAAACAACCTGAGACCAGAGCTTCTGCTGTCTTTCTACCACTGTACTTTGGAGTCGGTTCTGAGCTGTGGGATCCCGCTGTGGGCTGCAGCATCATCATGGACTCCTTACACTCCGATCACCTTCTCTTTCAACTGCCCCCCTCTGGGTGGCGTTTCAGGACAATAAGGAGCTATTGTTGCCCTCAACGTCTTGCATACACCGTAACAACAGTGTATGATGCATTCTGTGCAATAACAATTGTTTACATATTCCCTGTACATATATATATATATATATATATATATATTTTTTTTTTAATGGTTCAATCTTTTTATTTTTCAAAACTTTTTATTATATTTATTTTGTTTTGTTAATGCTGCTAAAAACATTTCCTTGTTACCTTGGGAGCAACGACAAACAATTCTCCTTTACACCTTTATACCTGAAAAATAACGGTGGGCTAATGATTTCATCATAAGGCACACTGAAGGTGCTGAGAGCTGCAGAGACGGTGATTTGCCAAATTTCAGGAAGGCAAACTCCAAAGACCTCAACAGTCACCTACATCATTCGGGAGGAAATTGGAAGAGAGGACAGCTTGGGGAACACACTGAGGAGACACAGTTTGGCATCGACAACCACTTTCCCAATTTGTTGTCGTATTTTGTGTCTGTGTTTTTTAAAAATAAGCCTACATAACACTACGAAACTCAGCTCTCTTCAGCTGCTGAAAGGAAGCACAAGGAAGAAGCTCTGCAAAGATGTCCCCTTTAGAGCTTTTAGAACTTTGTAACTTGTTTGTGTGAGAGTGAGATGTGTTTATAAGTATATTTATGTTAGTTTAGTTTTATAAGTATTTTATTTTGATGTCTTTTATTTAACTTTAAAATATTATTAAAAATTATATTATATATAAAATATACATTAAATTAAAATATTAATACTGTACCTGTTTATCTTAATGGACTAGTGGTTGACGTTTTTGTTATGTGTCATTGTGGGGTTACAGCTGGGTGGGCTAGGGTTGAGCATTTTGAGTTTGTGTGTGTGGTCATGCTGTCTTTTTTATATCAAAAGTGTGTCTCATCTGTGTCATGCTGTAGAATAATTCCACAGTATTGAAAAAAGAAAGCTATTAATTAATCTTTCTCAAGAGTGTTTCGATTTGGAAATTTATTGACAGTCCCTAAATCAACATCCGCGTTTCCAAGGAGGGAGCAGTTTAGAGTTGTTTGATCCGATCAGCCCTGAGCTAGAAGCCGCTAAAATCCTGGATCTTGAATATCCAATATCCACCTTGGGCAATACATGGTGCTGTGACTGTCCAAAATCCCAAACTCCCGGGGGAAAGACCAAAAGTGGTGTCGTCCAATCAGCGATTTCTCAGGTTTCCCCCACTGAGACGTACCTCTTCCGGTTTGTTAATGTTGTTGCGTTTTTGTTATTAGTAATTGTGCTTAGTTAATGTCGTTGTGTTTGCACTTCTCGGCCACTGTACCTTTCCCCTAAAAGTCCATGCTGTGCAAATAACTTGGATATTAAACAAGCAGAAATTACCATTTTATTTATTCAAATTTCTCTTTTACATGTGCAGAGTGTTGTGCCATTTACGTAAAGAATTGTTTGAAATAAAAGACCCCAACAAGAACACCATGCAAACCCTTCAGCAGCAAATTGTCTGGGTGACGCACTCGTCCTTTCAGTGCCTTGAGCCACACATTATGACAGGCGGCACTGTGCAAGTACAGAGTTCTTGTTAATACATTTTCTGATTAATACAGATTGTGTTGTAATCTGGGGAAGCATTGTGGCATAAAGGATGAGGGATTACATTTTTTTTTATATATTCCTCGCAGAAACTAATTGAAAAGACCCTGAACAGTGGTCTTATCATTCATGTCCCAAGCTGAGCTGAGGTCAGGGTGAGATAAGAATGACAGGGATAAAAAGGCAGACTTAATGAATAGCATGTGATCATTGAATAGGCAGGTGCTGGATTTTGGACAGAATTGGCCTTCTTTTTTAATAAACCAGAAATCAGGCATTCAGATTGAATATGACTTGAGTATGTATTGTAACGGCCGTTATAATGGATGATTGATCAAGCAAAGTCAGTCATAAAGCGCAGTAAATGATCTCGCTTTCTACATAGTGCAATTGATTCCAGTTAATTACGTAAACACACACATGCAACCCTAGGAATAACTTTATATAATCACACCTTTATATTTTAAGCTTTAAAGATATTTGCTGGCATTGAGTTGTGATATAATTTAAATTTAATAGCATAATTACGATCTATTTTCATGCACAAAACCCAATGTTGCAATATTTCAAATATACCTTTGCAGTTTTCCTCCATCTGTCAGCACAGTATATAAATTATATCACAAGTTCTTAGAGACAGATTCGGATCAGGGAATGGTATCTAAATGACAGGGAGGTCCCTGACCTCTTTTCCCTGTGACCCCTGAAAGAAACGGTTTGATATGATTTTATTTGCTTTCCTGCCAAGAGACAGATGAGATGATCTATATCACGTTTTTGTCCGGAGGGTAAATATGAGCCGGCGCCCAGTTTGCAGAGCTAAACACATAGAGTGGAAACAGGGTTTAGGGTTAAAGAAATTTATCTTGTAGGCTTTTTCTAAAGTATTTAGTTAACTTTGTTTAGACATTTGCATCTATTCTTCAGGGGAATTTAATGCTAGGTTACTGAAGGCATTTAATGATTTCCAAGACAATAATTTTGCTCCAATAAGAGATAGTTTACGGTTACATGGTTAAAACTTGGCTGCAAATTGATTCTCAAACAGAACAACGGCTCCAAACACACATTAGAAGTGGTAAAGGTAGACATCTAGCATATTAGCATTGATTCTGAAAAGAAGAATTGTTACATTTCCAGACAGAATTATGCCTGAAACTTTTTAATGTCTTTAAAACATTTAGGGTGTCTCTAAAACATGTTCAGGGACATTTAACTAAGTAGTGTTGGGCTTTAGCCAAATATAAGTGGGAATATTTTGGCAAATATTTGTCAAGAACATTTCCAAATAGGGCTGAAATTTAAAACTACTAGTATGGATAAACAGGGTGTCTTCTGAAGAGATGTTTTACTATCACTAAGTCAACATTTGAGCCCAATAAAAATGAGTACGTTTGGTGGAGTTAACCTAAAAAGAGTGTATGAACTATCAAGTAATAGGCCTGCAGAAGTGTTGTAGCATTAAACATTAAGGTTATAAGAAAACTGCTTTCAACTTTGGGTAATTATTGGACCAAATATGATAATACTGATTTCATATGACTGGAACCGTAAGCAACATAGTTTTTTGGAGAAACTAACATGTTTTTGTTTTTTCATATGATTTTCTTAAACTATTCTTTTCTATTAAAAAAAACAACACTTTGATCTGTAAGATGTAAAAGCTTGTCTGACTCACCCAAACAGACATTTTCCTCTTGGTTATATCACTGAAATGGGCTTTACATGCTCTGAAAAAAAACAGACAAATAGCCTCAGTTATAAAATAAAAGTAAAGTGAAGGTGTTCACAAATACTTTTGAAAGCTTGAGAGCTTTTGGTGTGTGTCTGGGGAGAAATATAAAGCCTTTCAGAATAACAACGTGGCATTTGAGACTGACATTTGTGCAAAATGTATACCAGCGTTCTGGATATTCTGACTGCAACTGACTGTACTTCACCCCACTTAAGCTTGAATCTCTCACTTTCTGATCATTAATGGTTCCATATAAAATACAGGGACAAACAGAAGCCAGATTTCAAGGCAAGTTCTGTGGCAGTTTTAAGTAAATAGTAAACTAGTCATCCACGCCTGTAACAGTGACCCACTATCAGACACAGAGGGAATATAAAGCAGAATACATCCCTAGCTGAACATTCATTGATGGTGTGTTAGCTACTGTAATGGGTTTCATTAGGTTCCACTTGAAGGAGAACAGCATATTTAATTTAATTGCATTTTCTGACTCCACTGTAAATTACGGCAGATTCTCTATTTGTCCAGTAAGAAAAATATAAAGCACTAAAGGTATTCGAAAATACGAGCAAGAGCTTTCATCATCTCCTTCAAAACATCTGCTTTTAATGTTCCAGCCATACCTTTATGTTTTGGTCAGCCTTAAGAGTTCAGGAGCAGCTAACTAATGGATTTCTGTTGAGTTTTGTTTTGTCCACACACTGTAACTGGTTTGCTTGGAAGACTTGCATTCTAGTATTTGCTTGAATGTCTCTTTTAGATTTACCATTCTGAATGGGAAAAAAAATGTCTTGGAGATATTAAAACTCCTTAGAAATGTCTTCTAAACTAAGCAAATACTATTCCAGTGAAGCTTAATGCCACCTAACTCACCTCTGGATTCCAATGAGTCTGAACATGGCGATGGTTGTTGTTTTAAAATTTACATTTATGCGTTTAGTAGATGCTTTTATCCAAAGGGACTTACAAATGATGGTTAAACATTGAACCATGACGCGATTTACAATTTAAATGCTACCTGCAGTTTCCTGGAAGAGAGTTTAAGATTGAGGATGTGTCCTTCACCTACAGCATTCAATTAAAACACAGATTACACAAGTAACATTGAGTGCCATATGCTATTAGGTAATAAGTGCATGTAGAGCTTTCAGGGCAAGAGATAATTTTGGAAGAGCTGTACCTTCAAGGATTTTTTGGAAGCGGACAGAGAATCTGATGCTCTGATAGTGCATTTAAGATTGTTCCAACAGCGTAGAACCAGACAGGAGAAGAGCCTAGATTGACCTTTGTGGGACATTGACCATGTTAGTTGGCCCTCCTTGGAGGAATGGAACGGATTTGAGTTCACATAAGGCTTTAAGAGAGTGTTGAGGTGGACGGGTGCCGATCCGTCAAACACTCTTTATGCCACCATTAGTGATATGAATTTGATGCAAGCAGCTAAGGGAAGCAAATGGAGTTCAGTGAACAGTGATGTGACATGTGCTTGCTTTGTCTGATTGAAGACTAAGCAGGCTGAAGCCTTCAATATCATCTTTACTGCTCTCACAGCACAGGCTGAAAGATCTGTTAGGAGGGCGCTGCAATACTCCAGGCAGGAGATGACCAATGTCTGTACTAGGAGCTGTGTCGCATGTTGAGTTAGATATGGTCTAATCTTCTTCATGTTGAAAAGAGAGAAGCGACAGAGGCAACATGATCCGCAAAGGTCAGCTGACCATTGAGCATGACACCCAGGTATTTTACAACCTTTTTGGGTAGCACAGATAGAGAGTCTAACCGGATACTGATGTTGTTGTCAATAGATTGATGTTGTTGCCAGATGGGAGGGTCGGAGTACTTTAGTAAGGTCTGTTTTACTTAGATTTTAATTGACAGCCATTTCTCAGGTTTACTTTTAACGGTCCCAAAAAGGAAAAAAATATCATAGTTATAGGGTAGTGGACATGGTGGACATGTTTTTAAAGCTGACAGAGAGACAGCAGTTGCTCAGATAACCACTCTTTCTAAGCAAGGGATGCAGAAGTGCTGCTGAACACTTGAAACAGATGAGCCACAGCAGAAGAAGACCACACAATTTGCCAACATCAAAGTGTGTTAATTCTGTCATAAAAAAAAAATAGAGGGTGAAAGTAAAAAACAAAAACAACAACAACAAAAAAAAACATTTATTCCAGCAAATACACTGTGGGCGATATTTTTTCTGGGACACTTTGGATTCTTTAGAACCAATAAAACCTAATTAAAATATTTTATGACAGCAGTATCTACTGACAGCTATTTCTAGTAGGATAAGAAGGTCACTGTATTTCAGTGACCGACACACCCAAATCGAACACATTCTTTTTAGTAAGTGTTGGAACGAATTCACATCATTGAAATGTTACCCACAAATCTGCTACAACTGTGTACTGCTGTCTAAGGAATGTTTCTGTCTCCCTATTAAATTAATGCTTAGAAGAATCAAGTGGATTAAATCTAGTACAAATAAAGAATGCCTAATAAAGTTACGTATTGACCATATAATCCTTCCAAATTATATGTATATATATATATTTTTTTTTAAGAAATACATGTAGCTCTGGTCATGCTCATGTGGCTACTAATTCATATAGAGCTTTGATTTATTAAAGCAACACTAAAGAAGTTTCATTGGTCGATTTTGGCGGCCAATTAGGACAAAAGCTGTAGTGTTTTGCCTGAAGAACAATGCACTTCCTATCCCATGAGGACGAGCGCATAGTGCCCTAAAATCCCATAAAATCTCCCGGGTCTCCTACAGTTGGATTGAACTACATTTCTGTTTCCAGTGGCTGCGTGAAGGTCAAATAGCAATAAGGTAATGTATCTAATTGTGCAGAAACAATGTCACATAATGATGCCGTAAAGCAGTCAGCATATTTGTAGTTGTTTTGCGTGGCGGGGTTCCTGCCACCCTCGTCAAAGTTGCTTAGTGCCGGTTAAAGCAACATCTGAGACATATGATGTTTTTCTGTGGAAGTTTTTTTTTTCTAAAATAATTTATATCTCTTCAACCTTTCCTTTCAGCACTCATGCCCTCCGCGGCCATGTGCCCACAGAGCCCCATTTGGTTCAGACATACCTTGATATGGGGTAAAAACCCTGTGGGCTTTCTCACTGGCAGCTCTTATTAAGTTTCTTCTAACCCACACATGCTGGAAAAGTTTCATGACTGAAATTTCTTCATAACTTCCTTAGAAGTGCTATGTTTTTGAAAGCAGCATTTTTGATGCTCTCCCTCAGCGCTCCTCTCCATGCCATTACAAAAAAGAGAAAAAAGAGTAAACTGAAAAAGGAAATCCTTTCATGCAGTATAACTTTCTTGTTTAACTAAGTTCAAATAAAACTGTAACTGAAGCACAAGGAAATTTCTAGCAGACTTAGTCACATCAGATCAAGTTTGATAGTGTTTACTGCATCATGATGGAAGAGATTCTGGCTATTCCACTTGCTGATATTATACTACCTAAATTACTGCAAGTGACTGTGATCATTTGGTTACACAGACAATGAACTTGTATGCTTGCATGCGTTCTTTCTGTCACAGTACCTGAAAAGTCCATATGTTTATCCAGTCTATTAATATGAATATTTTGATCAACAATGCCAACTATAGCAAGGTAGTCCAGAAGCATTTCATACATCACTTTAAGTTTGTATTTTAGAAATTATATGAGTGGCATTGTTTGGGGTATGTATTTATTTTTCAATAACTTCTTAAACAACCTTTTTTGATACCCCTTGATAAAAAAGTTACATGTATAAGGATTTGCTATCCAGGTAATGTCTCTTTAAAGAAAGTTTAAACAATGTATCTGAGGTAAACGACAGTGCAGAACTAAGACATTGGCCGTCTGCAGTGTTTTACGCAATGTTTATGTTAACGATGCAGACATATTTCAGCAATCAGATGAAGTTACAGTCATCTTTACTAAATCAATGTTCTGGTAATGTTAACAGTTACAGAGTTTAATATAAAAAACTGTTAATAAAATAGACACTTTACAAAGAAAAGTAAGTTTATGTCTAACCACATCAGTCTAATATATATATATATATATATATATATATATATATATATATATATATATATATATATATATATATATATATATATTTATTTTATTTATTAAAGACCTTCCACTAGACACCGCGGTGGAGGAGAAATCAAAGGTCAGGTTTGAGGGGGTAGTTTTAGTGTCTGAGGATGAGAAAAAGATGGGAGAGACATAAAGGCCAGCATGGTTTCCAATCTAAATTCAGATGGCATTCTTGCCCTGATGTTTACTGAAGAGATACTCGTTTTTCTCAAGTAAATGTTTTGGGAAGGAAGCTACTCTTTTGAGACTGCAGCTGAGCACAGGGTGATTTTGAGCAATGAAACCAAACAGGATTTTATGTGTGCATTATTGGCAGACTTTGAAGCTACTTTAAAAACTTCCTTTTGGGTTTCATTGATTGATTTTTTTTTCTTTTCTTTATATCAAAGTATAATAAAAACACAGTTAAAGCTGAAAAGCTGTTCTTAAACTCAATTTTACACCCATTGCAAAAGAGTTGCTTTCTTTTTATAGGCTAAAGTAAGACAACTGATATTTCTGTTCTAGTCCAAGCCAGGAAATTCAGCTTTAAAGGTCTTTTTCTCCATTAGCACCATAATTTACATTTTAAAATGAAATAAAAGAAATAATCCTGCATACTTGTTAATTTCTGTCCATATCATTGGAAGCATTTTGTCTGAAATGCTGGCAGGCTAAATTGATAATTCTAGAAATTTGGAGATTATTCTTGATTTGTATATGATATACAACAACATATACTTTTGCAAAAGACAACAGCACAAGGCCAACATACCAGGACAGCACATGTTAATTGAATATTTTTATAATTAAGGTCCCTGTCTCACAGAAACCTCCCCTCCCCTCGGCATGGAATTTAAATATGTGTCAATGCAGCCAACTACATAGGGAAATCATAATTTGGTTAATTCACAGTGTGGCCTGTTTTTATTCACAATAATGTGCTGTTAGGTCATTCAGGGTTTGGAGGAATTATATGCAGGATTCAAGAATTTACACTACCAACATGTCAAGATCAATCTTCTTTTCTTGGTTATTACATTTTTTGTGTGCATAAAGACAAACATAAGGTAATTTATGATACATTTACATTATACCATTCAATTTGGTACCCATTCTTCCTTAGAATCCTCTCTTAGAGTGTGTTCCCAGCGTCTGTGCTGCCCTACATGCCTGATGACACAGTGGTTGCAGTGTGCACAGGGACAACTTCTTTTAAACATAGACTCTCTGTTTGGAGCCCGACAGAAACCAGTGTGGCAGCTCGCATATTCGTGCTAAAAGCCCATGCTTTTTGTTATTTGATTACCCAACCTCCGTGGCACGTGACTTTGAGCCAAAAATACTGTGAGTGGATAAAATTCTTTTATTTATCTGACCTCATTCTCATGAACCTTAGTCCACTCTATTACCCCAGAGAGACTGATGGACAATATGTTATTTTAACTGAAGAAAAATCTCCTTGGGCTGAATATGAATGATCTTTTGAGATGTATGTAGTTTTATGTTGTTGTTTTTTTCTCCACAAAATCTAAAGGGAACAAGTATTTCAAATTTTTCTTCTTTGGAAATATAGGTCATGACACTTTGAAAACCGTTTAAAAAAAGTAATTTAACAAACTCCTTGACAATAATTGCAGGCTAAGTGATCAGAAGCTATAGTACAACTAACCAGTGAAGGCATTCAGTACTGAGATGATCATAATTAAAAAAGGACTATATCATGTTGTCGGTTCTTGACCTTAAATGTTCATTAGACTCTTTTTTTTAAAATCTTACATCTTTTCAACTAGTCTTGATTTAGTGTTTTGATTAGATAGAACATAAAAAATATTTAGATACATTGCTTTTTTGTATAAATGTCTGGATAAATTAGGACACCCCTACATTATCCTTAAAATGGCTAAAAATGTGAATAGAAGCACATCACATCAGGTTCAAGGGATCAGGAGAGTTTGTCGGTTTAAATGTTAGAAAGAGTTTGGTGTGCTTTTGACTTCTGAAATGAGAGTAAATACAATTGTTAGCTTAAAATGGGGGTTTGCGGTCTTCAGAATGATTTCAGTAGCTGATGTGTCTACTAAGGATCTTAAAGTGTTCTAAAGAAAATTCTAAATCATACATATTCATTCACAGAAACGTAGATGACGCTCAGCTAAGGAATATCGCATTGAAAGCAGGCTGCAATCAGAAACAAATGCGCACACTTCCATGTAACTAAGCTATTGCTTGTTCTGGATGAACTTTGTTCGGACAGATACATTTAAAACATAAGCATTGGGGATACAGAGCAGGTAGACAATTTTGGCAACAACCAAACTTGAGCATTTTAAGAAAATGTACGTCATCATAAATGTAATGGATGAATATGAAGATGTCACTGTTTGAGGATGCTTTTAATCAGCATGACAAACATCATGTGACAAATACATATATATATATATATATATATATATATATATATATATATATATATATATATATACAGTATAATCAGACATAGATTTTCATTACTTTCAATTAAGAGATAGAGGATTTTAGCATAACAGACCTTCAGACACAATAGTAGGTTTTATGTGATATCTTTTTATTTTAACTCCAGTATCAAGTCTCTGTAAGCCAGTTAAAAAGGTACAGGAGTGTAAAGACCTTCTCAAGATAAAAGGCAAAATAAGAAAGCTATAGTTGTATTGGTTTGATTGTTGAGGGTTTAGTGGATACAGAAGCCGTCAACTAGTTACTTTATAGAGGCTATATTTTTAAGGTGATTTATAAGGCAACATGTCTCAAAAGCTGCATTAAGGAAATAGGGAATAATGAGGATAAGGAATGTTTCTGTTGAAAGCTCTTAGTTGTCTGACTTTATATGAGCTCTGGCTTAGATATTAATGAGTTGCTCAATACATATATCTTTGGATTTGTTAGTATTTTTCTTATCCACTCTTTTTTATAATATAGGTATGTAGCAAAATATAGTACCTATATAAAACCTATATATGTATAATCAGTAGGTATGTTTCATTGGAAATGTAACACAGAAATGTTGGGTTTAGATTTGATCGGTAAATTTTAACAACAAAGAATACAGGAAATGCCTGCAACTCCTTCAGACTCGCTTAATGAACTCTCTATCCCCACAGAATGAAAAGGCGAGAGAGAGAGAGGAATAAAAATATGAAACCCAATTAAGCCTCCTAAAACACTGCTTTTCACACCTGATGAAATTCTGTCTCTTTTTATCAAGACTCTCATCCTGCACTCCCCGTTCATTCATTAAATAACAGAACTTTTTAAGCACAAGGGAGGAAAAAAGTAATCTGTGATGCTAGGGCTGCTGCTTGACGAGCTGTGTCTTCTGGGCAAAGCTGATTTAAAAAGTGAATTACAGCCACCTGGATGGGATATTGAAACCGTTACATTGGCAGTTGTTTCTTTGTTAGCTTATCCTACAGGACAGGGATCATAAAGAAAAATTAAGGGAATCTTTTTGTTGCTTAACTGTTGTGCTGTAATCCAAATTGAAATAAAAAGAGAAACTTTCGGATTTTATACCAAAAAGGAAACATATGTTTACATACAGCCAATTTATGAGATGTGTCTTTATCCCCGGTGATATTCGGATGTATAAGCAAGTTGCACCAGAGCTACAACTATACCGTTATACTGACTAGAACACTTAGACTATCTAAAAAGGGATGGTTTCCTGCGATACAAACCATTTATTGCATAATATACTTATAGATTTTCCTGAACTTTATTTATTTATTTGTAGGTCACTTTATATATTCAAAAGACAACTTTGACTGGTACATTGTCCTGTCTTGTAGGTAATACAAAGTTTCAGCAATCTCACTCAGACTGTTACACAATGGAGAATGACATTTTCTTAAATATTTAATGAGCCTACTTAAAATAGACCATGAATAATATGGAAGAAAAAAAACACAAAAATTATGTTTTCTTTAAGAAAGTTAAATCAATAAAAAAAATTTTTTCAGTTAGTAAAAGCTCTCTGGCACTACCAATTTACGTTTTTGTTATTGGGAGTGTTGAATTCTCCGATATAAGAAATTTGCAAGATTCAGGAATGCCTTTTTATGCACTTTTGTATGTACTTTTTAATGCATTAACGTCAGAAAACCGTAAGATTCATACCCCCTTTTATCTATGATTTAGATCAACGATCTTGGTCTAAATATGAAAGATGCAAACTTACATTTGTTATGCTGCTGAAGGGCAAATAAAGCTGCGATTAAACTGTTTATCCAACCTGTTGATTTTCTGTAGAAAGTCTTTTTTTTTTTTTTTTTTGCTGTCCAGAACTCATTACTTCTTTTAGTTTTACAACTGTTCTCAATGCAGTCGTGCAACAAAAAATGGTGGTTGTTACTTTGTCTTTGACTACAAGATTACCTGTTTAGTCTCCGGTCCATCTGCAGTCATTGGACTTGTTAAAATAACTTGTACCCATAGATCTCTAAGCTTGGTCCAAGATTCAAACTGACTGGCATTGAGTTCTTTTCATTAAGCACTTTTAAATCAAAAGCCTACTTCATTTAGATTGCTTGTTATCTTAGTTGAATTTGAATGTTATGCTTTTTTTTGCCTGTGTTTGTAATTGTGTTTGATACATTAGTTGCTGCTGCCTGTGTCGGCCATGACTCTCACTGGGATCTTCCTGGTTAAAAAAAGGTTGCATGCTCAAACTTGCATTAGGGGTCAAAACTGATGCAATGTAGGGAATAGCTATATAGCTACATATTTATATCAAATCAATTTGTATATTATTAAAGACATAAAATAAAACATTTATTGTCAGAGGAGCTGCTCATGATCACAGACAGCCCAAGACAATTGGGTGTTGTATTATCATAACAATGTAAATTAACATACAAATAGGGACACCATAAAGCCTAGCTACAGTTTACAGGCCACTAACTATCTAATTAAACCATCAAATTAAAGCTCATTCTCATGCTTCCATAATAATTGCTTGAAAACCGAAATAAACAAATAAATAAATAAATCAGGTGCCAACTGAAGACTCTTGGATAACTCTAATCGAGACAGTAAGATTCACCAGAATGGGGGGGCTCTGCATGAATTTTACAGCTCCGGTGTAATCTGAGGTCAAACGGTCACTGCCTTAGCAGCAGTCAATGAAATCTATAGAAAAGAGCAGTGGAGCAAATAAAACAGCAGATAGGATGTCTACAGCTAAAAATATAATGGTCCTATATGTATGAGCAATAAAATCTAATTAATGTGGTCACACTTGAGAAAAGGGAACCGGTTTTGTACCTCTACGTTAATAATGTTTTAACTAACTTGGAGGTTTCAGTCTTCTCTCTGTATTTCAGATTCTGTACCAAAAAAAGCTTGACATCCCTTCAATACAAAACTATTGGAAAAGTGCTTTTACCCTCATGTGTATATTAATGTTGCTGTAATTAAAAGTAGAGTGTTAAAAGGTCAGATTTGTGCAGATCCTGTCCCTTTTTAGCAGGACTCAACACCTGCATCAATGCCAATGGCTCCAGAGGCTGGTTTAATAACCATCACCTGAACCATACACAGAATCTATAGGGGCATTGTAAAGAGGGAGATGACAGACACCAGGCACAACAATAGAGATTACCTGAAGGCCACGGCTTTCACTACACCTTAGTAACATAACAAGCTGATTCCCTCCCTGCTAGTGCATTGATGAAATAATTCACATAAAATGATGTCCAACCAAGTTCTGACTACAAGAAATAAAAATACTTTAGAGTGTCTTTGTCTATTAATTGCAATTCGACATAGTGTTGTTCTACCACCGCCATGTTTCACCTGGTGTGGATAATTCAGGGTGATATTAGGTTAGTTATCCATATACAAAGAGCATTTTTGAAGTGAAATGGACAGCTCAATTTTGTTCTTATTTAACCAGATGACCATTTTCCACATGTTTGTACTTCCTTGTTTATGTTTGAGAAACTTTAATAGTTTCTCCTAATGTTTTCCTTTATCAAACGCTTTCTTCTTGTTACTTTACCATAAAGAATAACATTGTCAGTTGTAAATGTAAGATTTTTTCAACAACCTATTCGACAACCTAAGCTATGCACGTTCTTCAGCTCCTCTTGATTTTTCATGAGCGGTCTGTTCGCTTGTCTTATTATTGTTCTCCTTGCCTGGCCTATAAGGTTAGGTGTACAATGCGTTTGTAGGTTTACCATTGCATGATTTTTTGTTGCATCTTTAGATGATGGATTTAACAGCATCCCCAGGGTCCCTTCGTTTTTATGATGTAGTTTATTCACCAATGTACTCTGACAAACCTCTGAGACCTTCACAGAATAGCTGGGTTTAAACAGAAAAGAAATTACACAGAAGTGGACTCTAATTTATTAATCAACAAGGTTTTAAATGTAACTGGCTGTACTGGATTTTATTTAAGGGTATCAGAGCAGGGGAGCTACATAAAGATGCTCTCTTTACAAGCAAAAACTAAATATCAAGTGAAAAACTGAAGTGCTTTGATTGTTTTTAGGGAATTAAAACTGCACACAGTTAACTTTGTTAGCTGCACACAGTTAAAAAAGGGTATGTAAGTTTTCAGAGGGTAGGGTAAGTTTTCCTTATTCGCACTCACACAAGTATGTTTTACAAACGAAGGTAAATTAAATTGTTTTACAGTTCGAGAGATTATGTTAGTCAAGGATTAATTATTCTCCCATCATGTTAATTGGCATCTTGACATGATATCAAGATTCTGTAATGTCTGTAATGTAATTTAGCTGAATGTAATGCTCAAAGCAGCCCAATGTCTGTAAACCATGCCACATTTAAATGTATAAGCTTTAGCTGCACTTTGATGATTAAATGTAGTTTCATACTTCTTATATACATCTCTATTTATGTAGTGTTATTACTGGTATTATGTCATCAGTTTGACTTTGACTTTAATGTGGAAAATTACCGGCATGGTATTCTTCATTAACAGCGGGTAGCCGTGGCCGTTTGGCTCCTAGCAGAAATAGACATGGACAGTTTGATGCTAATGATCCTGGATTTGAATTATGGTGTTCAGTCTACTGTACATGGGTATTCTAAGTCTAGTGTTTCCATATGTGCTGATAATTCCTCTAAACTGCTCAAAACACAAAATTCAGCAGCTGTTACAAACACATAAAACTTGCTTCTTTTTAAACTTTTTTCCGTTTTTATAGTCATGCAAAAGCTTAAATTTTGGTTTCATTGCTTTACATAAAATTGTTTTCATGATCAGGTTAATAGCAGTTGCAAATGCAGGATCAATACTAGTCGTAAGTTTACCTTAGTGAGAACTTTCAAGTGAATTAGTCACTAGTTTGAAGTCTATAAAAATACATAAGGGTCTTTATATACTGTAATTACATGTTCTTATATTAGAAAAGCTCCAATGACTTGCTAAAAGCACCAGATCAGTTTGGTTATATATTTTGTTTATTTGGTAAAACTTGCATCGCATCAATAGAAAAACAAAGCAATGATGTAACAGCTCTTTCGATTTTTGATTTATTAAGTTTAGGTCTGAATGATGGGGTGTTAATATCAACTGAGAAAAAGTTCTAATTGTTCAAAACTTAACACCAAAAGATCCTGTGGTAAATCAATTAACAGTGTGAAATAAGCTTAGCTCAAGTGCGCACTGTTGTCAGGCCAACACCTGACTAAGACTTGACAAACATCGGATCAGGACAGTTTTCCCTTTTGGTTTGCGATCAAACTACAATCAAGCCCCAAAACAAATATGGATGGCAGCTCTTGTTTTTCCTCCAACTTGATGTTTTACTGAGGTATAGGTGACCTGCATACAGTCCAGAACTAAATCTGATAGAGAATTTACAGAGAGAACAAACGTTTAGGGTGATGGTGGAAGGCTTTTTAATGTCAAAGATTTGAACTCTATGACTAAAGACAATCTCTCAAAATACCAGCGGAAACATGCGAAAAGCTGATCAACAGTAAAAAAAAAAATTTCATTTCTGTAATGCCAATAGGGATTATTCATTTAGTCACTAAGGATAGAAATACATTTTAACACGGCCTTTTTAATAAAAGTTAAATCGAAACAGCTTGTTATCGTTCATAATGTATGCTCCTTTTGCATTTTTTAATATCTTTTGAGAGATGCCTGTCTCATTTCCTGTGAGAAACAAATTTCCTTAAATGAAAAAAAGAAATCTAAATCTGCTAGAGGTATGAATAATCTTGGACTAAACTGTAGGTGTTATTCTTATCCCATTTTGTCATTATTCTGCCAAAGGGTTGTTCAGAGTTTATGAAACAAGTAATTTTTCTGCATAATACTAACATTATAATCCAAGTGCTATGTTCCCTGGAGAGTAGGAGCATTTGTTATCAGTCGCCTGAAACCATTTTCTTCAACTTCAGTCAAAGCACAACTTTTGCCATTTTCTTGGCCTTTAGTGGTACTCACATACTTACATTAATCATCAATAAGGTAAGTAAAGTAAAAAGCAAATTAATGGCCAAACTGATTAATATGTAAGCACAGTAACCTTTACTTTTAATAGAAATTACTGAAAAAAGCATTCCAGCAATAAATATTTCATCCACATATTGTATAAAATGAAGGGGAAAGCTGCGAACCAAGAAGAATTGTCAATGAGAAATTGTTTACTCTCAAACATGGATCTGAGAGCAACACCAATACTGGTTTCCTCCTTAACCTACATGCTAACTACTGTTGGCAATACCACAAAGAGAGTATTTCTTTCAAATGTATGCATTCAAGTACCTAAGCAAAAGCTTGGTAGCATTATGTACATGGTTTGATTAGAAGTAGCCCAGAAATACAAATACACAGTTTAAGCCATATTGGATTTTAAAGTAAGGGTGTGTGCTAAGCTCTGAATTTCCCCCCTTTGGTAATTAAACTTTAGGCTACATTACATGTTGGACTGTCCCATCTTGAAACCAAAACCAAGCTGACAAATAAACACCTATTAACCAGACATACCCAAGATATATTAAATCTCCTTTGTATACTGACGTCAGAGTTCCTAAGTTTCCAGTCAGCAATAGATCACGAATGCCCCCTAAAGCTGAAAATCTGTTTGGGATGTCAAAGATATCCATGTAGCTCCAAGTTTAGTATTGAATATTCTGCAGTGCATATAAAATGTGGTGAAAGATGATAAGACTTCTGACTATTTGCATCTCATTACACCGATGAAACGCAAAGGCCAGCTCAAGCTCGATTTGTGAACTTATTACTTTAATGTTTGAATGCAAAACAAAAAATAATTAAAGTAAAGATAAAAATGTGGAGAAAGTTTAGTTTGTGTTGCAGTAATCAATACCCAACTTAAGCACACATTTTCAAAGTCTTGACCTTTTCTCAATTTAAACTACAAAAACAAAATTTGGATTTTTCTCCGTCCATTCGTTTGGTGTTGTTCTTGGTTCCAGCATTCTCAAAGTCTTGACTCTGTTTTAGATTAAATGGTCTTGACTATACTAATTAGCACCACCATAAACATCAAATCCTAGTGACTTTCCAACTCGTACCGAGGCTATCCTCTATTTGGTTGTGATGTGACTCAGATTCAAACACCAGCATCCATGGCAAAATCTAATCCAGCATCATTTTTTTAAATGTAATTCAGTATAGTGGTAGTTGATACCAGATGGTTAAAAAAAAAGTTTGACAACAAGTGCTCCAAAAAAAAAAAAGTGGTTTACTCCCAGCACTGCTTTGAATATCAGTGCTATTTTTCCAGATTTTCCATTTCCAACCATTTCTCTTTACCTAAATTGATGTTTCGGCACCTAAAAATGCATTACACAGATAGGAAGATTGCTGTTTAGTGTCAATAACTCTATGTTGCTTGTGTTAGCTTGATCCAGATCATTAATTTGACCCATCTGTAATTATGCATTTGGATTACAGACTGTCAATAATAAAACAATGTCGCTATAAGTATTGCTGTATGAAATAGAGGATACTTTCATTGCACTGGGTTTGGTTAGAGAAATCTTTCTGCCAATGAAACACAAAAATCATTGCAAAAAACAAAAGGAAAAAAAACCCAAAATAAATAATTGAAGTATTTTCTAAACCTGGAAGGTGACTCTTCTGGTCAGGCAGTGTGTTAGGATCCTGAATTTGAATAGAAAATAATCGGAGAAATGGAATAAATTTGTTGGACCACTTGAGGTAATAGATCATTACGAGCATCGAGAGGAACTGAAGTGTACAAAAGAGAAGCAGAGCGTGAGAAGCAGCAGTCCCTTAGAGTTCATACTGTTACAAATGGGAATGGCGATACAATATTTCTCTTTTGCACATACGGAGATAGGAAAGTCGAGCTCAGGCTTCTCCAGCCAACTTGATACACCTATTTCTTGACAAATTTCTTACCATTAGGCATCGGCAAGGTGCAATGTGACTCGTGATTTATTAAAATCACCTGTTGTTTGTCTGCAGATGCAGAATTGCCTGTGTATGGACTGGCTGATAAAAGGTGTTGCATATGTGGACCAATTAAGTGTTTGTTCATTTTCATGTTGGGGAATTTAATTGGAAAATATTCGGACATGTGATCCATTTTTATGATTTGAAAACACAAATAACAAAAACTTGTGCCACTGGGTTTGTTTTCTAAGCCATACGAATGTTAGATGGCCTAATATTTATGGAGAATCATTAACTTTAATGCATCCGCAGAATTAAAGATTGCTCCCCTAACAACATGAAGCTATATTTTATGTGCTACCCACATGTATGTAAATGTGACAAAAACAAGACGGAAAACCAACTGAGCGTACATGTTTCCCTCCCTCTGAGGCATGAAGAATTGATGACCTGTGGTGGCATATTTGGAGTATCATTTCCTGTAGTAAGGAAGGAAAATAAAAAGAGACTGCAGGAATGCTGTCCTCCATAAATCCTGCTGTGATAATACGAATTGTGGTTTTGTAGCTGGAAATAAACACACATTTTGGTGTCGGAGTCAATTCCTGTGCAGATGTATTGTGTCTTGCAAAAGAATTCATACCCAGTAAAGTTTTTTAAACTTCAGTGTATTTTATTAGAATTTGATGTGACAGCCCAACATGACGTAGGGTGTACTTGTGAAAGGGAAAGAACCCAATGGTGGTATTTCCACCTCTTTACTCTGATACACTAAAATTAAATCAAGTTTACATAAGTGTCTTCTGCCATAAACCATCAACACCTTCAAAGCTACATCGTGCTATTGTGAAAGCTTCACAAGTATCAGTCTACTTCAAAAAGCTGAAGTTCAGTAAGGATTTTTAATAGCATTTTACAGCATCTGTTTTTAAGACAAATTTTTGATTGGTTTTATGTTAGGACTTTAACTGGGCTGTTTTAAAGCACAGGTACATTTAAATCAAAATGGTTCTATTGTAAAAAAAAAAAATTCTATTGCATATCCATGTTTAGGGTTGTCGTACTCCTAGTAGATGAGCCTCCAACCATGTCACAGGCATTTTTCCGCATTTTATGAAATTTCTTCTAAGATTGCCCTGCAGTTCCATGTATCTTTCCATTAACTCTGACCAGCTTCCCTCATGCTGCTAAAGAAAAGCTTCCCAACAGCATGACGCTGCTATTGTGTTTAATGATAAGAATGTTGTATATGTTGGTATATTGAGGTTTTAAGGGGTGAATATAAACGCATACCAACAATATTGGATTTGTATTTCATTAATTGCCCATTTTTGGTCTCATTATGTTAGTTTGGTTGTACTGTAAAAAAAGCAAGGAGTATATATATTTTTTGCAGGGCAATATAGTGTGAATACTGCATTAGAGTAAATGTCCATCCCGCCTTGGTGCTTTATGTTAAGTTATGTGGTCAGAGCATGAAAAAAAGATAAAAAAAAGATTTCATTCCAATACTCCTTGCTCTGTTTCAGCCACTGGGGGTCACTTACAAAGGTCTGATTCAATTATTCTTTCTTTCAAAACAGGAGGAAAACATTTTCATGGTGAATGGTTTGCCTAAATAGATTAGCATCTCAAATAATTCAATTTCCGTTAATTTGATTGATTTCATACCAAGCGGTAGAGAAATCTTAATTTAAAAGCATTGCATTTCTAATCAAACATTAGCGGAGAAGCAGCAGCAGGCGAAAATCTTTTATTACCAGTTTCTCCACTAATTTAAATAGAAAATGCTCATGGCTGCCCCTATTAAATATCACCATTACAATTCAGAGCATGCACTCATATCCGAGATCCCCTAAAAATAAGCTTCTTAACTCTTTGAAGGCTGCACCCATCCAATAATGCAAGCATTGCAGGACAAACAACAGCATCTAAGAATGGCCCCTTACAACTCACAGTCCAGTCTAAGGAGTTCAGTGATCGGATCCATGCCCGTCCATTATTCAATCCAGAAACACTGGGCGTCTTTTGCAGGACAAAAGAAAAAAAACTGCAAAACCAATCTGTTCTTGTGAGCAAAAAAGGAAATGCCACGCAGTAGTTGAGTGAGTCACCAAAACGGGAAAAAGACTTATCGAGATAGAAAGATGAGAGGTGATCACAAAAGTTGGTGTGTGTGCGTGTGTGATTGGTAGAGAAGGTGATCCACAGGTGAAGTGAACCATCAAGCAAACGCCGAATTAAATTATCACAAACCAGAAAAAAAGTAGGAGGAAAACGAAAGAAAGCCCCACACACAAAAAGATAAGTGACATTTTTGACTTATTGAGCACTTCTCCACCAGGTGCATTCTGTAGAGGGGGGTGCCCACTGGTGCTATGCTGTCAGAAAATACAGCATTCTGGCCACTATTGCGAGGAGAAAACACCTTGCGCAGACATTGTGTGAGTGGCAGGCAGAACTGGCAGGCTGCCACAGATAATAACATCTGAAATAAATTTGATGTGTGGAATTCAATCTGTAGTGATAGGGACGGCTGCAGCATTAGAGCGAAGTTCTAAATGCTATCTACTCATCCATGGAATGAGGACTGACACGCAGCCTCAGAGAATAGATTGTGCAATTAGCAGCCTTTGTGCTGTTTTGACACAAAGAAAAGGGGAAATGAGATTCAACGTTGTCATGCATGGCTCTCTATGGCTCTGTGATCCTCATAAGATAGTCGTCCTGTACTCCAGGTGAGAATAAGTTGAGACATTCTGAGATTTAATATGGCACAGAGAGAATCCACCAAGGAAAGTTATTAATAATCTGAAATATTTATTCAGATTGTGTGAATTTTTTTTTAAGAGTGTTTCATTCTGATGTGATATTGTTCCTGCTCTGATGTCAATGACTCTGAAGCGTAATACACAGTTTAAGGACAAGGGGGCGCTCTTCGAGTAGACTTTGAGCAAAAATGATTAGAAAATCAAGAGTTTCAGTAGATGCTTTCATTTATTTCCTTAGATTTTTCTTTTTTTTCTTTTTTTAGCATTGAACAGTATGTGATGGACGAGGATACACGTTAATTAGAATAAGATCCAAAAGTTTTGATGATTAAGACAAACAAAAAATAGACTGGAGAATCTTCATAAATAACTTTTAAACACCCTGAAAGAGGGTGTAGGGTTAAGCATGATCTTTTAAATAACATTATTTTGAATAAGCTCCTTTCAAGCCACAAATTAGCACAATGGTCAAAATAAAATGGTAAAACTTTAAACAGACGGTTAGCTTCACTTTTGTTCTCTGAACTGAAACAGAAAAACAATAACATCAGTTCCCGCTGGAGGGTTTTAGAAATCAAATCTGGGGGGGGGGGGTTGTATTCATTCTGAACGTGAAAATTAGCAAAGTGGTGCAATTTCTACGCTTTATTTATTGCATCTGATTGCTGGAATTAGGTTTAGATAGAACTAATTTAGCTCTTTGCTACTTTCTTTTTATATTCTGCATGTTGGACTGATGCTTAGTAACAGAAGTCTCCTATATCTTATTACAGTTGTGGAACAAAGACTATAGCAAAAAGGTATATGGCCACATTTTTAAGTCTAGTGCAGAAATGTTTATTTGAGCTATTTTAGCAATTTGTTTCAAAACATACAACTTTGTACATTATAATGATCTTCATGGAGTTATGTCCTGTTTATGTTATGGCCAACACTATCATGAGAAATAATACTGACTTGCCGGGAAATCAGTTCCAGACACAAGCAGGTTTAGAGAATATGGCAGGTAGCAAAATTTAGAGTCCATGCATATCAATGTAAAGTTGAGTGGAAGAATAACATGTAGCACAAAAAGGTACAAGCTGCATGAGCTGAGGTCATTGCTTAAAAAGCCTAACAAGCAGATGTACCGAGAACATGGGCTACCATAGTTGCTACCACAGAATCCAAGTTGCTTGAGGTGCATCTGTTGGTGTTGCTTCATCACTTTTTCCTCCCACTAAACTCTCCGTGAGGATAAGACAATCTGTGAACAGCAGTCTTTATCATTAACCATTTGTGCGGGTAAACAACTGTCACGGGTAAACAAGTGTCACGTTTGTAGTCTTCCTCATGTCTGGACTGAGTAAAAACTTTTTGAATAATTGTAAATGTTTATCATCTTATGTAATGACATTTTCTAAAAAACTGAAATATGATATATTATGCTTGACATTTATCAGTCACTGTATGATAAAAATGAGTTTCACTCTTTGAATTCAATCAAGCTGAACTGAAATCATTTTGATAATGTATATGTTTATTGGGCTGCCCAAAGAACACAAATCGTACCCATACCGTGATTGGGCTTAGCCCAATAAATCTCTGTAATACTATGAAATAAACTTTAACATAATTATCTTAAGGCTGCAGTGGTAACCCTTGTTTAGGTAGATTTTTATTTTTTGTTTTTTACCTCCCGCACTTTTTCCTTTCACTAAACTTTCCATCAATATCTTTGAACCAGCACACATCTTTACAATGATCTTTCATGTCTTACCCTCCATGAGAAAAGTCTTAGCTATACTGTCTGCTATTCAACTATCGAAATACCATAATTCAAATTCACAGGAGAAAAAACAAAAAACAAAACAATGTACATTTTATATGACATTAATCTACATAACTGAGTCGAAATATTGTTTACTGATGTAAAATGAATGAATACAACTGGCAATTTGAATGAATAATTGAAGAAACACCAATTTGTCTCCAGATAATTATATATGTGTGCTGTAACTATAAAACTAAAACCCAGCCACTGAGCAAAGCTCGGTTTCCCCGCATGCAAATAAACAGCACACACGCACACAACATAAAAGCAAATGACTATAATACAGCCGTAAAGTGTCTGTGGTCCTCTGTGCAGAATTTACCTCACAGCAATGCATGGTATGTTTACGCTTCCCGTGGAATCACGTTTATTTCTCCCACTGGGAGTGAGCTGGCAATCTAAGAAGCCTATAAGCGAGTCTTAAACATCCTTTGAAAGTCTCTGCGTTTTTCCTACACCGTGTCATTGCAACCCAACAGCATGCAGTCCTCTCTCTCTCTCTCTCTCTCTCTCTCTCCCTCTCTCTCCCTCTCTCTCTGTCCGCCCTCTCGTGTGTCTCTACATTTCCATCCCATGGCCGTCTCTAGGTGATTTAGCGCCGCCAGTCTCAAGCAGGTATCCAACATGGCCATGACGGGGAGCGGATCTCTCGCTATTTCTTTCTCTGTTCTCGTGGTTGTCGCGGCGTTTCTCCACGAAGGTGAGTTTGTTCGCTTGTTTCTGCCCCCACCCCCTCTCCCCCAGCCTCTGCCAGCTGCTATATGGTGATCACAGCAATCAATATATGAAATATAAAAAAATAAATGAAAAAAAACAACAACAATAAAACAGGGAGAGAAGAGGAGCGCATAGCTGCCGGGGAGAAGTTGTTGGTGCGTTTGCGCGCTGGATGCGCACCAGCTTCCACCCCTGTGATTTCAGCATCACTTTCCAGTTTGTTTTGTTTTGTACTGAAACACCCAAGCCGCTTGCTAAGGCTCCAAGTGACTCTGATTTCTGTTTGAACGAGCCCCTCTTTTTTTTTTTTTTTTTTTTTGTACTTATTTACCTCCGATTGCTCCATGAGTTGCTATAAAAAGGCACAAGCGGAGATGGTTAAAAGTGCGAGATGCGATCGAAGGGCTGTTTACGCTGTAGAGGGTTACCGGAGGCGCGGTGGATGTGCGGAGCTCACGCCAGGGACCGCGCGGTTTCTGGTTCCACTCCACCGCATCCTCAAGACACGCACAACTCGTCTGCGCTCGGACCTCTCCCAGGCTCTGGCGCTTCAGGTGCGCTACAGGGTGCGGAGGGAAAAAAAACCACCCCCCCAAAAAAAACACGCATTGCAGTTTGTGTATTCTCTCTGACCGCGCAGCAGCTGCAGGCCCGCATATACACGCGTGTGTGTGTGTGTCCCGGTGCCGCAGACCGCATTTCCTCCTGCAGTCAGCCGATCAGAGGCTGCAAGTGGACATCTGCCACGTCGCTGTAACAATAAAGCGTGCAAGTGCAACGTTGTGCTACATTTGTTTTTTGTTTTTTTTTTATGTGCACGACCATAACATTGAATCAGAGTTCTGTAAGATTTTCCTTTGCAGACACTTGTGCACATAGGGATGGCCATCTATCTGTACCCAAAGGATGCTAAGCAACAGTTGGGATGACAGAGTTACACCTATAGTGGCTAGATTCCGGTTCATAATAACACAAGAGTGCAGCAGTGTAATCAACTGCATACAGTAGGTGTGAAGGTGTTTTAGCATTATACGGCCTGTAAGGTTAGTACTAGGGTCAGGGTTGGGCTGTAGAAATGAATGCAAAAATGAATGGAAGTTTATGCAAGTCCTAGTGAAGATAGAAATACCTAATAGTGTGTGTGTGTGTGTGTGTGTGTGTGTGTGGTGACTTCTTCCACAATGAGCGTTCTTGTTATAAAAATGTTTTGAAGCATTTATTTTATTTTATTTTTTTTGGATTTCATAGGTTACAAGGCTTTCATTTCACAGTGGCTGAATGTATTACGCTCTGTGCTGAATAGCAGCTAAATGACATTTACAGCAACGTCTCCTTGTCACATTAATTTAATTAACCTCTTAGCAGAATAAAATAATGCATCCTGAATAGGGAATAACCTCCAAGCTCAATCCAGTGAGAGCTGTGTTTGGCGTACGGAATACTTGCAAACGTTTTCTCTGTTCATGCTTGTTTTCTATTGTATTTTTATTTTATATAAATATATATATAATCTCCGGATTTGTGGCTAAATAATTATTGAGTCAATCCTTTGTTGAACCACTTTTACTTCTGGAATATATCGTTACCCGATTTGATGTAGAGGCTGACAGTTTTGTCAAATCGTCTTAGCGAATGTTGAACGTTTTAAGTCTTGCTATTGGTTTTCCTTTTTGGACTTTCAGGAGGCCATTCTAACTCACAACTCTGCTCCATGCTTTGGTTCAGCACACCTGATGCAAATTAATTAACTTATTCAGCAGTTCTTTGCAAACATTAACTTTTTTTATTGTCACAGGAAGGCGTCTAAAACATGCAGGAAACATGGGGACCTGAGCAACACACCCCTGGATTTCAGTGTAGCTCAGGATGGATGTTCATTATTCCCGCTTATAAGCAGAGTTAGGCCTTCCCATCGCATAATGCAGCCACTACCATGTTCTATCATATGGATTTCGTGTTTAGGGTGCCGTTTTTTTCCATCATTGTTTTGGTGTTTGTGGTAATCGACAACAGACATGAAATAATTTAGTTATTATTTAAAATATTTACATTAAACTTTCTGAATGCTCTTAGTTTTTATAATTAGATATCTACAAACACAGACCTTGATGTTATGGACGGAAAAGAAGTTGAACACTACTGTTTACGATTTGTGGATTTAACTTTAAAGGGGTCAAAAGGTTCAACCCTGGAGTGTTTGGCTTTTGGTTTGTTCAGTAAACTTTTCTTTATTATTTTTTACTAAACAGGTCTTGCCATATTAGTTTGTTCCTTTAGTTAGTTTCTAAGTTTAGTTTTGTGTTGTATTCCTTCTGCATTGGGATGTATTTCTCTTAGATCAGTGTTAGTCTTCGTTTTCCTCCCTTTATTTGTGTCTGCTTCAGATCACTTTGTGTTAATAACTCTCTTTGTCTCAGTCTGCCGTTTTGTTCTCTTCCACAACTGTTTCTAATCAACTGATAAATTCACCTGCATTTAGTGTCATTGTCCACTCTCACTATAGTATATAAGCCGATTGGTTTTTATAGTTTTTCACTGGCTCCACAAGTTACTCTGTCCGTGCGCCATGTCCTCTTCCTCTTTGCGTAAGATCTGTAAGTTCTCTGTTTCAATTAATAAACCTCCCACCTCGCTCATCCCAAGTTGCATTTTGGTCTTTCTCTTAACACAAGAAACATGACAGTTTACAGCAAAACGTTCTAATGGTGTAAAGTAATTTTAAAGAGATGGCAGGCAACATATTTAAGTTGCGTTTTAAAACATTGATAATTGCATTGCTGTTCTTCCTAACCTCTTGCCGTACACTTTGGCTCAGCTGTGCAAAAGAAAGCCACTCATTTGCAACTAACATCAATTTGTCTGTTTGGAAATATTCCTGGTTGCAGAGACACATAGACAATGATGCTGAGGAAACTCTTAAAGAGGTCCTACTGTTTTTGAACTGCAGTTGCGAAAGTGAGATGTCTTTTGAGCACCTGTCTGCAGGCTGGCTCCTTGAGCAAATAGCTTAACTAATTAACCAGGTGGTCTCAGCTTGTTGCACTTGTGTTAATCTGTAAAGAGCAGACTGTCGAAAGGTACAGCATTCTGTGTAAAAAGCACTTGAAAACCTCTACGAAATCTAAATGTACGACTAAATGTCACAGCAACAATAAATAAGTCTTACAGGTGACATTATTAAAACTCAGCATTTACTAAGTTGTATTATTTTACCAGGAGTTGGAATATTTTTTGTTTTTTTCTGTTTCAAATTAAATCAGATCAGGTTAGGCAATTTTTATACAAGACGTTTCTATAAAAACTGGGATGCTGTGTCATTTTACTCTATGTAACCAAATCGTGAGAACCCCACACCAACCAATGTCTAGTTCCACTCATCAAGAGAGAACGCTGTTCCGTCTCTGAACATTGGCAGTCATAAAAACTAAAGATCTGCCGCTTCTGAAGTATCCCCGTTATGAAAAGATGAGACTTTTTGCATTACAAGACTAGAATCTGTTTAGCAGTGTGTCTCTCCTGCGTGTCTCCTGGGGCCCTGCCTGTTGTAGCCGCATCAGATGGATGAATTTCAGAGGGTTCAATGATCCCACTTATTGCCAGTTTAAAGCCATTCGTCAGCACTGAGTGATGGTGAAGTGGATCAATACGAGCTGTCATGAAGCCTTGAGGCGCCGCTGAAGGACAGGAGAAACTAAAGGAAACATACAGCTGTTACAGAGCTTTTGAATGCCAGTTGGCGTCTGACCCGGTGAGTGATTGACAATGTTCGGCTCAGGCTGCCTACGGTGGAGTTTGGCTTTGAAACAGATACTGCGGAAATCTGCTCACAGCGTGCTATTCTGCCCTCAATTTGTGTTTGTATATTTGTATTCTGGTGGGTGGTTAATGTTCTTAACCAAAAACGTGTCGGGAGTTAGACTTTTAAGTTTGCATTTCAGTGAACATCATAGTTTGATGAACTCCAAGTGAAGTCTGGATTGGTAAAAATAACAGGCCAACATCAGCATGGTACCTCAAAGTCTAAAAGGACAAAGGGTTGCTCTCTGTTCCTTACTGACAAAAGAGAGGAAAGGTATGGTTAAAGGACTGAAAGTCAAAGGAAAGTTTTGATCTGTTGTTTTCTATGGTTTCCAAAGATTTTTCGCATTTCAGCAGATGAAAGCTGCTGAAAAAATTCAATAAAGACCTGACGCGGTACTGGAGACAGCTTCAGTTTAGTTTAAATTATCAAATTTTTCATCAAACAGCTTTTGTAGGATACTGAATTTTATTTTACAGTGCTATTTTATTCGTAAAATGTGCTAGGTTTAATGTTTTTTTAAAGACTCGACAAAAAGGAAAAAAAAAGTGGAAAACAAATTTCAAATGGTTCTTTTTTTTAATTTCTTGTTTGTTGACCAAATACTCCTTGAGTTGGGGGAGAATTTTCATGCCAGAAATGAGTTTGTGGGCTAAAAGAACAATAAAAATAAAATCAAAACATTTATTTGAAATGGTCTGTTACAGGTCTAAAAATAATCAGTGAAACAATTTTCAATGCGCAAAGAGAAACCTTGACAGACATTCAGCAAGCCTCAAGAAATATTAATCAAAGCTACAATGAAAACATGCTTTAATATCTTGGGGTTACTGGAAGAAATAGAGATTCATTTGTTTTGTAACCATGCAGAGTTTTGAGCGTCAGATGGGAAATATAAGCCGTGACATACATAAACATTAAGTTTCATTTCTCATCTGTTGCTATCACTTAAAAGTTCTCACATGTTTTGCCAAAACGGCTGTTTAAATGATCAATCTACCAATAATTGACTTATCCAGAGTGTTTCGGATTTCACCTCCACATGATAGTGCTTTTTCTAAAATGTTTTCTCCTCTAGCGTTCGCATGAAAAAGCACTTATAGAACAGTACACGGTAGATTTAATAGTGCACTTAATGGGCCATTGGTATGTGAAGTATTTTATTGCCTGTACTATGAGATCAATATTGTACTTCATTTATAAAAATAATATGTTCTTCTATTTAAAGAAATCCAATTTATTGCTCATTAAATTTACATTAAGCTGTGCCTAATAAGCTTCCATCTAATTGTTGGGTGATACATGGCACTATTTTATGCTGTGGCAGCTAATCTAAGCTGTTGAAAGTGAGCGGCACAGAATTGGCAGCTGAGGCATGTAAGGAATTTTGTCACTTGTAGCACAGTTAATAAGGAATGCTTTGCAAGTTTTCCACCCCGGGGTGTGTAGTTCCACTCTATTGGCCCTGACTTCTCCCGAAAACTGTTAATCCATGTTCGCAACCGTAAAATGCCTTTTGTGACTTATGTGCGCCCTCTGTGCAACTTTACACTCTTCTTCAGTAAGCTTTTAAACACCACCGGTAATATGTATGGGGTTTTAGCCTTGGTCCTGTTAATGCAATTTTGCCTGGTTTTTCTGTCACTTTCGTGATGTGAAAATGTTATTTGCAAGATACTTTTTTTTTTAGATGTTACTTTGACTTTTGTGAGAGTACAACTTGTCCAGAAGGTCATATCCAACATAAATGTTGGTATGCTTGCCACTCTTGAGAAGGTTCACCAGTTTTCTGTGTTTAATTTGTGGATAATAGCTTGTATCTTTATAACCCTTTCCGGACTGATAGTTGACTCCTTTTTTTATATATCTCTAGCTTACGTATTAGGGACTTGGAACAGGTGTTGTTGTAAGCAAGCTTTGTTGTTTTTTCTCCGTTTGTCGATATTTGTGTGATAAGTTTTCTCTGATGACCTGAAGCATCTACCCTTTGACTGGGCTTTAGTTAAGAAGACAGGGTAAAGCAAAACTGTCTTATTTCAATTTTGCATTTGACCGTTTAAAGTCAGATTTTGTATATAGTAATTTAGTTCAACATCTTACACAGAGAAGAGAAACGCCTCTAAACGTTCATCTTGGAAAAGCTGAATAAATCTCTGTCTATCTTTGACTTTACCTTCCTTTCAAATTTTGAAATACTCTTCTCAAAGGAAAAAACGTTGCCGTGGATGGTGAGCATAAGGGGTTTTGTCCGCATACTAGATAGCGGGACCTCTGAGTCAATACCGTGTCATGTTGTTTTGTCAAGGTCACAGAGTGCAGGAGCAAACATGCCATTACTGCGAGTCTTGTAGTTAATACGAAAAATATGAAAAGGGAGAAAAAAAAATCATAGGACGTTTCCATTTGTGCCTCAGTGCCACACAGAAGGACAAAACTGAGGATGATCAAATATCTGTCTGTCTGTGTTGAAATGTAGTAAACAGTCAATTAGAGGAAAGAGGCAGATGACAGGTGCTTTTATGGTCCTGGGGACAGAAGCTTCCATTCACAGTGCTGTGGTAATGAGGAGGAGAGCTGATGTCTCTGCTTATGAATATGACATTGTTCTGTCTGTTCTCTGGATCTGAGAGACCTCACTCTATTGGCTGCGATGTTTAGACACCGACAATCAGGCCCACACGTAGAATTTGGGGGGGGGGGGAATGCAATGATTTTGTTTTGAAAAGGGACAGAGAGTGCACATTAGTATGGGTGATGGAGCAATTACAAGCCATCATTAGAGCTCACAGCGGAGCACTTTTCTACATGAAAACTCCTATGGACAGATATCCTCCCTAACCAGCACCACGCAAATAATATTCAATATTATGAAGTTACTCAAACACATTGGTGAGACATGACACATTCATCCAAGTGTATGTTCTGCCTGCAAAGCTATTTCATTCATTATTATAACCCATCATCCAGCTCTCATACGTAAAGTCTGGATGCCTTTAACTGGATTTTTACAAGCAGGGGATAATGTTTGTGCTTTGACTATGTCATTTTACCACACAACACAACTTCTCCTACTTTTTTGGCAAAAAAAGTAGGAGAATGTATTCAAATTGCCAGTTGTATACATTTGCATTAACTGAGAGTAAAACAACAAAAAGAAGTTACATTTAAGTATAGCTTAAAGTTTCACAAATGGTGTTTGAACAATTAATACAATGGTAAAAGAGATGTTCTGGTGACCAGGTTAAATGTAACAGAAACATTAAAGAAAAACTATTATGTTTTTGTTTTATCGTAAATATGTTCACTTTTTGTGGGGTAGTTTTTTGTCAATGCTGATAACTAAAATAGATTTGCACTGTACTTACATTTACACAATCATGTTTAAAAACAGGACTGCAAGTTTCTCTGACATAGGTTGCAAGTTAGAATCAAACAGTAGATGAAGGGATTTCAAAAATAACCCTAGTTGTGCATCAAAGCATTGGTCTCAAACAACCATCTATTTTTTTAATATGCTAAAAAAAAAAAAAAAAAGCCATGCATGAGAAAACAAAGAAACATTTTAATCTCTTACCTGTACCGAAATTCAGATCCTACCATTGGAAAAATTTTAATTCCTAATCTTTTAAAAAAAAAACAGTTTTGTATTTAATAAGGCATGCAACATTTATTCTTTTGTTCATTTTTGTTAGAAGTTGAGAATGAATTCCCCGTATTGAAATTTGCACATGCTATACTACCGGATCACCTCATAAAACGTGTATCTGTGATATCTGAGATTTGATTCTGAGAAAAAAATTGAGTATGGGATCCATCAAAGCAATAAAGCTTTCAAATCTGTTATATATTATTCAAAGAAATAAAAAAAAAATTCCAGAAACTATTCTCACACTATCATTTTTTTTCTTTTTAATTTGTCACTTAACATATTAAAACCAAACAAGAATGACATTATTTCAACTGATAATATAAAGTACCCAGTAATCACAAGGGTAAAACATGTTTTTAGAAATATCTGCAAGATTGTGCCAAAATCCTGTTTATGCAGTAATCTATCTAAATATTTTGTTTAAGCAATTTTGGCAGACGTCATCTTGGGTATGTCTCAACAAGCTTTGTCATGCCTGTTTGGGGATGTTCTTCTATTCTTCTCTGCAGAGTCTCTCAATCTTATTTAGGTTGGAGGTAGAGAGTCAGTAGACACCCATTTTTAGGTGTTTCCGGTAATGTTTAGTTGGATTAAGGTCAATAGTCTGGTTGATCCAATTTAGGATGAACTGTCCCATAATCCACTTTTTTTTTGTTATGGCTGTGTACATCAAGTCATTGTCACATTAGAAAATAACCTTTGGCCATAGTTTAGGTTCTGAGCACTTTGGAACAAAATCTTTATATTTTATATATACTGTTATCATTGAATCTGTCCAATCTCAGAAAACATCCACACAGCATGATTCTGCTGACACCTATTAATTTACAATAAGCACCATGCTTTGTAGTTACAAGTAGCTTCCATCTGGCCACTCTACCCTTAATAAATAATATTGTCCTTCGAGAAAGGGCTGCTGTTAAACAAGCGAACACTAGAGCCCAATCTTTGTAACTGTTGGGTTTCTGTTCAACTCTCTGACTTGGCTGATTAAGTGGTTTGGTTGACCAGTCCAATTTAAGAGGATCTTACTGGTTTTTAATTTCCTTCATTTCCAAGTAATGGAGACCACATAGCCTTTTAATGATGGCCACAATTGTTTTATTTCCTCGCCCTGATTTGGGTTTTGACATAATTTAGTCTGGTGGTCTAATAAAACCTCTTTGACTTTCTTTATTGGATACGTCACTAATGTGTGCTCATTTTTAGTAGTTTGAAATCGATGGTACCTGAGCTCATTGTGTCATATAGTATATAGGGTTTGAATACTAGTGTGCCATTTTTTTATTTACATTCTTTATAAACATAACAAAATTTCAAAACATTGCTGTTCAGTTTGCTGTTATGAGCTATTTGAAGCTATAATTTTTAAAGCAAATGTGTGCTGAAACTGGTGTTAGACAAATGTGAATGCGGTCTTGCGGAGCTGCATGTTCTCAGTGTTATTCTCTGCTTTTTACCAAGAGAAGCCACAATGTAAATATATATTTGGTTAAATGTGCTCTTGTCTGTAAGGTGCATTGTGGATAAATGGAGGCCAACAAAAGGCAGACCCTTGACTGAGGTGGACGAGAACTTGCAAGATTAAGGCTAAATAAATGTGATCAATAAAGAGATGAAAGGACTCTGGGAACAACGAGGGAATCTTTATAGTTATTCAGCTCTCGCTAATCCACTGCTTGAATCAGAATGAAAGGGGTTCTGGTTCACTAATCGACATCTGCAGTATTTGGATTTGGGAAAAAAAAGGTTTTGTTTCTTCTACTGAAAACAGAAATGACAGGGGGAGAGGAGAATGGTCAATACAATATCTACTTGTTCCCTCTTTGGACAATTGTTATCTGCTATGTCTAATGTGATTTGATAGTGGGTTACTCACTTCAGGAGTCCAAGCTAGGGCTTTTCTTTGTGCAAAAGATCTTTCAGACAACAAGGAGCAGCAGCTTTTTGTTGTTTTCCTGTATTTGTTTGGTCACATTTGAGGGTGATAAAATAACCACAGTGCACAGCGGCGCACAGTGGAAATAATGCATCACTACTGTATGGAGTCAAAACATCGACTGAATGCAAACAGTGCAGTAATCAATAAATCTAAGGCTGCTAACAGAAAAGTAATCTGCTGCAGCTGGCACATTTTGGCCTGTGATAAGAGTGGAAATATGAAAAATCTTGTTCATGTAGTCAGACGTTGGCTGACAGGCCTGTTCTTACTTTACACCATCCTGAACAATCAGTCGCTCTCGTTCTCGCCGGAGTGCTGTTTGCAAATGCATTTTATGCAGGCATGAATGAAATATTATTCCCTTACACAGCAGGATACAGCCAGTTTCGGGGACAACATTACAATAGCCGGGTCCCTCTAAGTTGCTGTGTTGCTTTTTCGCCATTGCCCCCAAAGCCCCCTAATGTTTCTGTGATTTTATTTAACAACACACCAAGGGATGCCAGCTGGAAAGAACTCACAAATCGTAAGGAAGCACCAAAACACAGGGAAGTACAGTAAAGGACTGGGAAAATGGAAAGTTCGGGTTTATATAAGCAATATCCCTAAAATGAATTCTGTGTTTTCAAAATTTATTTATGCACTGCAATTTTCTTTGTGGCTAAAATAGGCCTGTTTATGCAACTCCATATCCTCCACAAACAACAAGCACATGAGTTTCTTCTTGTGACTGCAATATTATATCGGATCTGTGATGAGATGTTCTTCATATAAAGAAAAGCTAATATTAAAAGCTTTTTTTTAAATTACATTTATTAGCTTCAATCTTTCTATACTAAATCTTTAGCTAAGTAAAGAAAATCAAGTTTGTTATTCCTGACGTAATTGTGTTGTCAACATTACAGATTTTTCATTTTCACAAACATAACAGTGGAGCCAAAAAAAAGCAAAAAGCACATTTCAAAACATTCCAAAATTTGGAACAGCCCTTCCAAATTAAGGTGTTTCAGATGTCTTGCACAATCATTTGAGAGGGTAATCAGAACTTGAATATTTAGAGGTAAATTATATTAAAATATATTAATGATATTAAACCCTACTGTTTGACTCGCCTATTGGTACTTTAAGGGTTAATATCTTGTATGTTAAATGTACTCCAAACAGTTCTTTGAAAAAAGAACATTGTGCCCACTGGTATTAAGACGTTAGTGAATATTGTAGCATATTGTGCAGCCTTAGTTCCCAATCAAGTTGTGTGGGAACGAAAAAAAAAAAAAAAGAAGATTGTTTTTTTTTATGGTTTGATGATCTACATCAAATTTATAACTCAAGAGGAAACAAAGATTTATCAGTATATGCTGATTGTGTTGATTTGTCATTCTGGGCCAGTTCACCCTTTACTAATCTATATATTTTTGTTGTTAGACATTTTGGAAAAGTGAAAATAAATAATCGTGATAACGATTTCATCTCATTTAGATTGGTCTATATGAAACACATATATGAGACTTCAAAAGGTTAATATGGCAGAGTGGAAAAATTGGACGCACACCTGCAACATGAAAAAGTGTTTGCTCCATATGGAAAGTGAAAAGAGGCTAAATAATGACATCAGATGGTAAGAAAGAGTTCAAGAATTCAAGCTAGTAATGGTATTTATCTAACCAAGTTGTCCCTTCAAATTTTCAGTCCTGCTACATCATATCAGTCTGTATCAGTCATTATACTCTATTGTTTGTCCTGATGCTAAAATGTTTACAAGAATTGTTATGATAAATAATTATAAGCATTTTTATAGGTTTGGATCACCATTGAATCTCATCACCTTCAAAAATATGACATATCATAACTCAGTATGAGCAACCACACAAGTAGATAATATTATTAAGATTTATATAACTAAATGTTTAATATATACTATCCATTGATCACATATAAGTTACTTAAAATCATCACTCGGTATAAATGACCAAATATGCTTAATTGTAATACTTACCAGGTTCTTAAAAAACAGCAGACATTTGTTTAACGTTTTGAATAGCCTGATGGGAAACAGGTAAAACATTTGAATGTAGTAACAGAAATAAGGTTAAGTTAATCTTTATTTTTATATTTCAACCAAGCAGTGTGTGTACAGAGTAGCCTGGGCTGAAGTGTAATCAAATATGGCTTTTAATGACTGTCAAGCCTGCTCTAGAAAACCATGTTATTTTTATATTTGGGATTTTTATGATTATTTTTTTTTTCCATTTTAGCCTTTAGGTTACTGTTTTGTCTTATATTTGCAAAAAAAAAAAACTCTAACCCAACACTTAACTTCTACTATACAGATCTCTCTGAGTTGGCAGCAGTGTCACCACGAAAATTCTACAGTTGATTCTTTTCCTTTTTTTTTGTTTTTGTTTTTGCATTGAAGCAGTGTTTTGTATTCAAGACAAGTGGAGACCGAACAAATTCCCCTGATGAGATTTTACTCATCTTGAGTTGTTAAAAGAAAAAAGGAAGAATCAATAGGTCATTAGGTCAAAAACTACACTTTTGAGGTTGCTGATTTGCTTGAGTGCTTGCCAAATAACTGCGTGTGTGGGAGAAAAATGCTGGGATTTATTTTTCCTTTTCTTTAGTGTTGACGAAGACTTGACTTCTGAGATAATGACTTATGGGACCTAAAAAAGCACGAATCTATCGAAGGAATGGTTTGTATTATATGACTAATGTGGACATGTTCTATAAAGTCTTGAATTAGACGAATATTTTAGTACTTCCCCCATTTCTGTCATCAACAGGAGCTTAACTTGAGCTTGTAATTCTGGTTTGGCCTCCTGCCGGTTAGCCTCGCTCTTTGAACTTTTATCAGTCATAAACGTGTATTCCCTAAAGGCTAAAGTACTTTGTTATTCTGGGTTACTGTGCCCTGCAGAAGTATTCATATTCTTTAAAGCTTTTACCATTTTGTCACTTTAGTACCACAAACCGTGGAGTATTTTGTGAGGATATCATGTGACACGCCCCACAGAATTGCACATAAGTGTGAAATGGGAGGGAAATATTTCCTAAATATTCTTTTTGGTTTTAGAACTATAAAACCAGAAAGTGTCAGCTGCAATCATGTTTTCAGCCCCCACTGGTCATTACTTTATCAAAACATTTGCAGCATGTCTCTTTTGGTTTGGACATCCATATGTATATTTTTTTGCTAAATAGCTTAAGCTATATCAGATTGAATGCAAAATGGAGAGTATTTGTTAAATATGATAGTGGGGCTGTAACCTCTAGTCGGATTGGAGCAAACTACCTAAATACTATAGTCATTCATCCTGATATTACGTTTTTTTTTAAAGATTGTAGAGAATGCAACATAAACGATCACAGCTGTAGGATTAATACCCTTTCAATGTGAATCATGCAAGATTTTTTGATGCTGTTTACTCAAAAGTGAGCTGCTGCCTGACATGTTGGTGCTGCCTGCCTCAGGGGGCATGGTGCTCTTCAGTTATCAGCGCAAAGATAGACCCTTCTTAATTACTCTCACATGCAGCACCGTAATCTGTCATTGTCAGCCTGATCAAGACTGTGCAAACCTAGCAATAAGACTCATTCAGCCAAACCGGAGGTCTATTGATTAGTTCTCATACTTGAGTCATTGCAGTGCAGAGAGACATGCAAGGCAATAGAGCTAATGGAAGGGGGAAACATAAAGTCACATTGTTTACATCTAAGATGACAGGTAAATGTATTTGAAAGGAAATATGAGCTTGATGTATTGGCTCCCAAATAACTGACTGTCTCCTGCTAACAAGCTGCAGAGCATTTAGGTGCTATGAAGTGTAGGTGAATGCAAAACAGTTATTTCCCTTGTTAGTATTCACTCTTTCAAACAAAACAAAGAATGCAGGTCACACTGAGAGGATTTCTTTCTTTATCTTGGCAGATATTCAAATCACTTTAGATCATCATTCATAGCCAGGTGCATAATTACTTCCACAAGGTTTTATTCCATTTCTACTCACTTTCCCGCTCTATTAATGCATTAAGATTAAATGTCTCATTCCGAGAGTGAATTATAATGTTTCATAACTTTTTTATTTCATGGGCTTTTGGTTGTAATTGTGGTGAAAAGAAAGTACACTACAATTCGCAGGTCTTACATATCAAGACTTTATTTAGAAGGGATTGCTGTAAAGCCAAGACCTTGATGCAATCCTGTGCGCTTCCTAGATTTGATAACTTTTTACTACTAGGCATTATAAATTGAATGTGACCCTATTGTGTTATTACCTGGATCGGTAATTAAAATCCTACCCTGGGCGCTTAAAAATCTACAGCAAATTCAACATCCCTTCATTTCCTAAACTGTAACGAAGAGGAAATAAAAAAGATGCGTGAAAAAGAAGCTACCAAATGATTAACGATTTTGCAGAACCGTCTTCAGCAACAATAGGTTGAACTAGTCATACGCAATATAACTTAAACTGTTTCTGACATTACTATGGAGAAAATCTGGTTCAGTCTTGGTATAAAACAAATAAAACAGACTAAACTGTTGTTTTAAAACGTGATTTATAAGCAAAGGATGATTTTAGGTGTGGCTACAACAAAGGTGCCCCAAAGCTTACCCTTTCGGAAGCAGCTGATCAGCTAAAACAATTGATTTGGCGGGTATACAATGGCTTAACAGCTCAAAACGTTTAGATGGGGTAAGCTTGGAGAGCCATGGAGAGCTTAGAAACCAAAATAGCCTTAAAATTAAAACCAGGGTGATCAAAATCAATATCACCATTCAGCAATAGTATCAAAATAAAAGGCTTTCCTTTTATCCAAATATGCAACTTTTTCTATTCGTGTTTTTATCTGTTGTTCACAGTTTGTGGTTCATTAAAATGTAAGTCATACAATATTGAACAAAATCAATTTGAGCAATATGTAACTATATATAAACTTTAACATTCTACATATTGTGCATTTCACATGTTTTATGAATATATTTTACAATTACACTGTCCAGGCAGCTGCCAGTCTTTCCAGACAATGTGTAGAGAAATAGAAAAAAAAAAACACCCATGATGTACATTCAAGATTATAGTTTTTGTTTGCCATGCTAAATGTTAAAGTTTAAAGCAGTACAATTTGAGAAATGAATGAAAATGTTTCGCTTATTTTGAAGGATTGACAAAATAAAGCAATTTTCTTTCTACACAGTCTAACATGATGACATAAATTGAGTGGGCTAAGTATATCTTTTAAGTTATTGATGGTAAACATGGTTTTAGAAACAGTTAAAGCAGTTTGTGTGTTTCGCTCTTTCAACTTTTTACTCTAAAGAGTTTCACATTTTACAGGTAGCTTAATACCAGCAAAAGTGTATGTAAAAAAAAAAGGACTGTAACTTTTTGTTTATGTGTATTCTATGGGTAGTCGTTGGCAGACCGATCACAGACAGAATCTGTCACAATTTATAAGACTTTTTCGGAAAGTGTTAAAAATAATAATTAAAAAAGGGTCTAAGTAGCACTTTGGAGTATAAAGTGCTACTTAAACTGTGTTTATTTCTTCTTTGTGATTCTTTTATGGCTGTAAAATAAAATCTAAATGGGAAATAGACTGAAGCTTTAAAAATAGTGCATGAATAAAGCTGTTGTTTTTTTTGTTATCTCCACACTTTGGTAGTAGAGCTTAGTTTACAAAAAACAGACGAATTATGATTTGAAAGACAAACAAAAGCCTTAAAGACATTTAATTGCAAAATTTGTATCTCTGCTTCATATAATGGGTTTGTATTAGGCTTATGCATTTCTCTGCTGTTCTCATCTCAAATGTATTTTTCTCGTTTTCAGTTTTCCCCTTGGGGCCTAAAAGAGGTGTTGAGTCTTCCTTAACGAGCAATGGGCCTTAATGGAGTCGGCAGCTTCCCCCCTTATCATAATGCAGTGTTATTTGCTTTTTATTTGGTCTCTTCTTGAAAGCATTTTATCGTCTTCCTATTAAAAACCATTTGTATTGTATGCATAGACTTATACAAAATGTATGTAGTGCTAAAAGGGCTCACGTGTAGATGGATCTAAGCAGCGGAACTCTATTAACGTTTTTTCGACTCGCCAGGATAAACTTAATTCCAGTCATTAGTTTCATTTCTTGCCATTTTTGTCCTCCAGAGTGTTAATGTGATGGAAAATGTAAACTGTGATTATATTAGCATCAGATTATTTTAAAATCAATTTGATGTATTCTTCTTTAAATGACAAAAAAAAAAAAAAATATATATATATATATATATATATATATATATATATATATATATATATATATATATATATATATATATATATATGTGTGTGTGTGTGTGTGTGTGTGTGTGTGTGTGTGTGTGTGTGTGTGTGTGTGTGTTAATCCTTCAGGTCTAAAATGTAAGGACAGAAACAGGTCCTGTTGGTTATGCCGATATGATGTTCAGCATCAAAGCAAGCCTCTAGCTTGATGTGGGTTGGCCGAAAATAGAAGCAAGCTGAAAATACTAAGAAGCACCATTCAGTCACTATATTACACTCATGGCCTTCTTTGATTTACAAAAAAATAATTAATAGATAAATAATCAAAGTTTTAGGATCTTCGACAGTGAAAAATCAACATGTGGCTAATAAGGATCGGTTTTAAAAACTTTGCGGCTTATTGTTGCCAAACAATTACACTAAAAGGCCACAGGTTTGAAAGAAAGATCAACTTTGCACGTCAAAGTTTCAGTATCAGTATGCGGGTCCAGGAGAAGCGAATGTGTCAAGGACACAATGCAATCTATTGGATTTCCTTAGATTAAAACCATTTTTATCTTAATTTAATAATTAACTGAATGTAACGCTGGAACAGTGTTTATTTGTGCTACAGTGTGAGTGTATATGCTTAAAATAGGACAGTATATTTTAAAACAGTTATGGACATACAAAGCGGAATATAGAAAATGATGGATATTATAAACATATATACTTCATAGGCAAGCCATGTGTAAGTCTTTCTTGCAGTCTGAAATATATATATTTTTAAAATTCATTATTTTAAGTTCTTCATGCTTTTGTCCTTAATTGGATTCTCTGTAGGTTTGACTATGTAGCAATGTAATTGATCATTGTAAAATTTGTCAATAGGTTTTCTCTTAAACACTGAAGTTGATATGATGTGTGAAAGCTCATTAGTGTGCAGCTACAGTTGACAGAAAAAAAACGGCTCAACAAATATATGTCAAGCAATCATACTTATACTAATTACACCTAATTATACATAAACACACTGTACATGAAGAAAAATGTACACCAACAGTCCTGCTTCAGTTAGCATGTTTTATGTGGACAAAATCTCTCGGCGCTGAACCTTTTCAACCAGAAACTGAACTTTGCTATTTCTCTCCAAATTGAGCATGAACCAAGTATGGATTTCTTTCCTCATATGTTCCAGTGTTGGACCTGCTCTCGTCAAAGCTGTCAGTCTGATAGCTGGAGGTAGAAAAGCCGTGTGCACTGTTATGGCCCAGCTATTTTCCGTGTGTGAACTGTTTAATGGGAGCACACAGCCCAAAAGTTTGCGGCACTATATTCTCAAGGCACTGCGCCTCATACACAGGATGATTACTTGTTTGTCATTAACAGGATCATTACTGGAATTGTCAGTTTATGCAGTCGTAAACGCAATTTCAATCTAAGTTTGGCAGCAGCGACTTTGCTGAATGTAAAGTCAACCGAATCTAATTAAATACTTTGTGATTTAGGTGGAAAATGGAAAGACAGATTGCAAAAATAATTAAAAAAATGTTCATATTCATTTAAATCTCTTGTGTGGAATATTTATGTGTGTGTGTGTGCTCATGTGTGGGGGTGGTGATTGTTTGTGAGTGCATGTTTCTGTGTGCGTGTGTATAGCCCTACAAAGCACAATATATAAGCCCAGGAAACATCATACACATTTATTAAGGAATCTGCATTACTTCAAACAAGCCTCGGTGGGTATGAGATTCTTAAAATATGATATTCCAGGGTAAAAAGTGTTTCATTGTTTTAAAAAATCTAACTTTAGATAAATAAATAATTATCAATTGGAAGAATTTCTGTTTGATTACATAAAAAAATTATGTCATGATTCGTTCTTTAGTTGAGCATTATGGATGCTTTTATTTTTTAAATGGTTTTTGTCAAGTTTTGTTACAAATACAAATATATACTACAAAAAACATTCAATAATGTACCAACTTTAAAGATACTAAGTTTAGTACGTTTCTGATATAGAAATGTTTCATTCAAATATATATTTTGTTCTTATAACTGAATTAGGAAAAATACTTGTTTTTTTTTTTACTGAAACAAATTAGAGGATTTAGTTTTCACTGTTTGTGTAAATAATTTGAAATTGTCAAAAAATTTGAAAGGTTATCAAACAAAATCACAAACCTGTACATGCCATAGTTTGTTTATTTGAATGACTAAATACTTTAAATACTTATTCTAAATACTTTTTGAAATATGGACGTTGTGTATCACAAGAGCCCTGCGGAAAATCCACTAACAATTTAGATATTAGTTGGTGTATACATACATATTGTATAAAGACACAATTTTACCCCACTTTGCTCCTGATTGTTATTTTAAAAGGCTCAACAGGCAACAAATATAATGCTATATGTTAGATTTATTCATAAAAGCGTATTTAGCTGTGATTTTAAATATTTGAATTTATTTTTTATTTGAATGTGAAGACAGACGGCTGCATGGTTGTGAACCACTACGGGGGAAAGTGCTCCCAGCACTTCCCCCCGTAGAGTGCGTGCTTTGAATTCTTAGGTCGTTAAATTTAATTAACAATGCGTTATGTTTTTGAGTAGTGTGTTGGTGGTGTTTTTAAATGGATTTCATGATTGAAGGTACATTTCCTCAGATTTATAGAAGTTTAGCTAGCGTGCACACTTTTTTCGAAGTGGTGGGAAACCTGCAAATCGGAACCTTAACAGAAGCATGGAAATAAACAGAATATGTTTGATCTAAGCTTTAGCTGTCTTCTAATGTAATTTACCTGGAAATTAGTGCTAGCAAGCCAGCTAAGAAAAACTGAAAAACTGTGGCTTTTTGCTCTGTGGTCTTCGTTTGAGCACTTTGGGGAATATCGAGTAATTTCCCTGATTTGACCTCAGAATGTAATTATTTAAAAGTGCATGTCCGGTCACTGCGTGACATTTGTGTTTTCAAATGTGCAGCTTTGACTTAAGGCAGTTTGTCTCGCCTGCTGTATTATGCTTGTCATTTGCGTGCAGTGGATTTCCTCCTGGGAGACGAAGTTCTCCAAACTCTCCTCACGTTGCCAAATGGTACTTTTAGGAGATGAGAGGACCTCATGTGATTAACCTTGATTGTAACCAGCTCCAAACACTCTCTTTGGTAATATATGATGATAGCTTCAGTCTAATTCCAGCCTGTTTTCATGTTCTGAATGTGGGGGTAGAGGGTAGACTTGTCCACTTCATAAAGGAGCACAGACAGAAATCTCACCATTGAAGATCCTCTTCATATTTTAATTGCAGATGCTGTAATCATGCAGGACCTCATGGTTCGTGACAAGAAATTGATTTCAGGGTCCTTTAAGCCTGTACATTGAATAGAGACAGAAATGTATTAACCTTAAGATTTGCCGAAGTGTATTTACATTTTCATTTACTGGGAGATATTCAACTACAACTAAGTAATTTGTATGTCAAACAGTATTTTAAAATATACACAAATCCCCTTGAAGCAGGAGTTATTATTTTTCACCCTCAAACTTAGTTCTTCCTTTATGAATTTTAAAATGCAATAAAATGCCTAAAATCTCAGCAGAATTGTTCTCCGAGCAGAAAAATGAGCTACATATTTTAAAGCCCTGCTTTGTGGTCTAAACTTTCCCAATGAAAAAGTTTTGTTTCTTCCACACAAGTCCAACTTAACTCTATGCGGAAAACCTTCCAGGAAGATGAGAGTCATGCCAGTCTAAAAACAGATATCAATAAATGTAAACAACGCTGGCCTAGGGATGTCATTAAAAAGAATAGCATGTCTAGACCTCATAAAACCCTAAACATATTGTTATTTTGAACCAGCGGGAGTTATTGCCCGTGAGCACTAAGATGACATCCATCAATTTAGGGTTTTATTGGAAAATGTAGATAGGCTGCATAGGAGATGTAAATGATTTACTTAGCATAAAGTTTTGCTTGAACAGGCAAGGAGATAGCGTAGTTAGCAAGGGCAGGGGGAGTGTGTGTGTAACGAAAACCCCAAAAAGATGGCGTTGAAGCCAAAGCTGATTTCGCGAGCCTGGAATCACAATCTGTCCATGAATAAATAGACCAGACCTGAGCAACATGGATTATTCTGGTTCAAATATCAGTGGACTTAAGGCTTGTCAAAATGCATACATGTGTAATAGGATTGTTGTACATGATTTCATTTCGCCACTTGTGCCTAAATGTCACATCTTCTAAGGTTTATGCTGATTGTTTCTCACTCTGAGGTCAAATTACTGTTTTATTTCCTCTGCCTGGTTTATATCGTGTGTTCGGGCCAATTTAGCAGGAACCCCTTCACATTCAGAATTCCTTTTATTGAATTTCTAATGATGTAGGTTCCAAATGAAAAACTCTAATGAACTCAGTTTGTACAATAGATGTCAGAGCACAGATAAATCACCATTACCTCTATTGGTGTCTGTCTGTGTAAAGTGATGTGCGACTTTAAAACTAACCTGAATACATTAAACTAAACCTGATAACAAATGTAGGAGGTGTTGAAATCCAAAGCCGCAGATTGTTGAAAAGCTGCAGCTTCAAAGTGCAGAATATGTGCATTCAGTTGTGTATCGCTCTGACACGTTAGCCTCATCTTTCGGTAAATCTTAAATCTGCATTTATTCAAATGTGTCGAGCGCACTGAAGGTTGACACTGCATAATCCGTCAAAATGTTCCATTTGAAGAAAGAAGTTAGCATTATTTGAATCATCAGAAAAAATTTTTTTTTCTTCTGGTGAAAGCTGAGATATTAGGGGTCTAAAGTTTTAACCCACGAGAAGCGAAATGAAATCCAAAAAGTCTTTGATGCACAAACATTGTCTTCTGACTCTGAAGTAAGACGGCAGCCTTTTTCCCGTCTGATGTTCCCTCTCTTTTCTATGTTAACAGCATCAGAATGTTGTGAATAATGTATCATGTGCCAGATGCTGAAGTGAAATAAAACAAGGTTTAAGTCATTAGTAGGAACAAGGAAATTGCTTCTTGAATAACAAAATGTATTTCAGCACAGCCGTCTACGCTGCAGTTAAAGCTTGTCAAAGCCCAAAGGACCTCTGACAGCTGCAAAACGTGCACATCGAAGCCACGATGTTCAGTTTCCAACAACATTCCGTTTCCTTATAAACAGAAAATAAATGTCAGATGAGATTAAGAACAGATTGGAGACAGTTGCAGTATTTAGTTTTGGACTCTTCTGTTTCTAATTTCCGTTTAAGTGTTCGCTTACTTTAACCTTTCAGATCAATAAACGGGTTGTTCACACATAAAAAACAGCTTGATTTAACCCTAAGGTAAAAATATCTAGCTTTGTCTGTCATATGTTCCCTTGATGGAATATCTTCCATATGTGAAAGTGGGGTACTGTAAACACACATTTTAAAGAGTAGTGGTTTTGTTACCCACAGTGGAGTCTCTTACCTCTAATCTAATGTTAGATTAGAAATGGTTTCTCCCCCAACTAATTAAAATACTATTAAAAACCAAAAAACATTATATTATCTGTACAAACGACTAGCACCAGCAGTCTACATACTATCACAGCAAAGCAGATTAATAAATTCACTGCAACATCTTGTAAACCGTTGCAGCTCATCTGATTGTTTTAAGACCTAAAATGATTTCCAAGTTCATTTTATTAATTTCTGCATTTAAAGAAGACTGCTCATCCTGTGTAATTCTAAAAAATAAAAAAAATAATTAAATAAAATGTGCAAATAATTCGCTGATATGTGCTTTTTTTTTGCAAAAGGCACCAACAATGAAAAAAAAATATATATATTTTTAACTGTAAACATTAATTTCTTCATCACGTTATTCCTTCTCCAAAAGGTACAAAACTTTTGAGAAAAGAATTGTGCAATAATTTCTACAACATTGCCAAAATTTCAGTTTATTAGAATAAATGTAACCTTTTTTGAATTCAGAGTAAACTTAAGGGCTATATAGTTTTTCACATTTACCTCTACTGTTGCAACCTCTGTCATTTTTAATGTTACAAATACGTATTCATAGAAAATAAATAATTGGAAATGTTTTAGTGAGAAGTTTTAAAAGGGTTTGATTGGTGTAATGCCCAGATTATGCCCATGGATTATTTTGAAGGCTACACTAATTTATTTTTTTCATAAAATGTGACTTTTCTAAACTTACTCACTTTACATTGTTTATGAACCTTCCTTTCCTATAAGAAACACAGTTTTTGGTCAAATTAAAATAATTTCAAACCTAAATCTGCAGGGAAATGGATAATTCTGGCATTGACGGTAAATATAAAGCTATAGCAAACAACATTGTCTTCTGTTGGAAAGGCACCAATTTAGGTTCAAGCCCAGAGGCTCACACTATCCTTACTCTGGCCCTGACTGCAGGTCATATAATACCTGCCAATAACCTCTACCCAGAAGCCTACTGTTAAAAAATCAACAACAAAAAAAACAAGTTATCCCCTGAAACGCTGCATTTCTTTTTACCACATACAGCTGTGGTAAAGTCACAATTAAAAGCCTAACACGCCATCCCCCTAAGAGTGAAAGGGGAAAATTGCTTCCAAAACCATGTGAAGCCTTTTGACAATTATCATGCTCAGTTTTGTGATTAACCTCTTGTTCGTATGTTCGGTTGTGCAAGATTAGCTTTGAACCCAGTGTACTCCCTCAAAGCTTAACCTATATTTAGAACTGGTTTATCTTCATTTTAACTTTTCCTTCTATGCTCAAATGATATTTAACGATGTTCCATGATAAAAATGTTTTGCAGGATTTGTTAGCTCGAACGCAGCTCACCTTAGATATAAAACAATGTTAGAAATGCTTTATCTGTATCTGCAGCACGCAGAGATACTAATCATGCTTCACTTTTTGTTTCGGCCTCATCCAAATGACTTACTTGGCATAAAGTCTTACTTGAACAAGCAAGTGGATATTGTAGTTAGTGAGGGCATGGAAGTATGCGTGTGACAAAGACTGTATTGAAGCAAAATCTTATTTCCGATCTGTGCATGAATAAAAGGCTGGAACCTGCATGGATTATTCTGGTTCACATATCAGCAAACACAAGGGTTGTCAAGTGGCATAAATGGCATACATTTGTAAAGTTATTAATCTCTCAAGAAGTTTTGTCTTTTTCCTGCTTCATGCAGTCCTTTAACATAATTTATTTGTATTTTAAAATCAGTAAAAAAAAAAAAAAAAGAGACTTTTATTAAGTTCAATTCTTGCTGTGAAGAGAAGAATAAAATAATAATTTGAGTCCACTCCTCATTTGTCGCAGTGAAAATTTGTGTGGGAGGGCGAACAAAGATGTGCTTCAAAAGTTATCTTTTCAGGGGTGGCAGTCAAGGTTGTGGTTTAGGCCGGCATATTAAGATATGGTCACATTCATTCAAAGATCTAGTTTTTTGTGTGTGGTGAGAGGAGGAATCTGTATTTTTCATCCTTGTATCCAATCTCAAGGTTGGAATGTGCAGTGGGTTGATGCATGTGTGAAAAATGAATTAAGCGGTATGTTGCTGTGCCCTAGATAAGGTCAAAACTATACTCTTAATCTTAGTCACACTTTATCAGTAGGTTTTGGGGATCAAAATGGAATTTAGTTGCAACTTCACAGGGTTGACACAAAGGTAATTACCAGTGGGCCCCAATACTTTAAGGCTTTTTACAGAAAGCCTAAAAAAAAGCATAAAAGTCACTAACAAAAGGCACATTAAATTATTTGAAATCCATATTTTTGAGATAAATGCATTTATAAAATAGAGGCCTACACTATATTTTGTATTTCTCTTTACCATTGATAGTAGCTGCAATATAAACCTAAAGTTGTAAAGAAGAGCAGGGGTAACCGGGATTGTTAACTTGATTTATTTAACCATTTAAAGAAGCTTTCATAAACAATATAGAATTTTAAGATTTACTTTGTGTTCTCAAACTTTTGTACCAGGCATTAGAGGTGCTCGGGCTGGTATTTAAGGGAAGTTTGTAACTGTCACACTTTTGCATATCTTCCTTGCATTGTAGCAGCATCCCCTTTTTATGCATTTAAAACTGAAGCATGGTGATTAGCCAGGCTGGCCTTTCAATTTTTAGCAATCCCAGCACCCAAATGTCACGTGTACTCTGAGAAGAACAGACCTCGGCAGGACAGGGACCAATCTGCACCGCCAACTGAGAATTGCCATTCAAGGCCAGCCACAGAATCGAGAAATACCAATCCATCTGATCCGTTCCGCTTAATTTCTTAGTAGCATGCCACTGCTTCAGCATTTAGACAGCTGCCACCTGAAGGTCATTGTCATTTAATAAGGAACCTCATAATAATGTCATGCAATACTATGCAGATGCTCTGTCTGCACTGGGGAAGTTGTATTTACCTCAGCATGTAGCATGCCTAGCACTTAAAGTAAAAAATTGAGTTCACCCTACTTTCTGATTAAATCGACTAATAATCATCAGACCCAACTTAGGTATTTATTGTTCTCTCAGATTTCATCCCCAGACAGTTAACTGATCCTTAAATATGGAAAAACATTTTCTTTTATTGATTCCAGTAATAACATGAAAAAAAAAACTGACTACTATAATATTCAGATATAATATAATAAATTAATACATTCATAAAGCGTGATTCAAATAAATGGGTTTGAATAAATGTATGAAATAAAATAAGAAGGTGTAAAATGAGAGCAAATGTGAATTAAATGGTGTTAGAAAGCAGAAAAGGTTGCAAATAGATTGACATAAACGTAATTGGCTCTAGTACTTCAGACCTAACCAGTATAGCCACACTGAGTATGATTGTGAAGGAAACACACTACTATCGACTATTAAGCAAAGAAGATGCAGAAGCAAAATTTGAGAAAGAAAACAGCTGCTAGATACCATTAAAGCCAAACACAGAAACAACAGATCTAAAAGTAAGTTGAGGAATTGTAAATAAGGAAGTTAGATCTGGGACTATCTGCTATGAGGAACATAAAATCAAACCCAACCTGGTTATCTTGGTTGGATATGTGATCACCAAAAGGTAGGTTAAAACAAAACCCTGATTCACTATAAATTAACTTAAGAATTCAGAATAAAATAATATATTTCTTGTCTCTGGTTGGATTAGTTGGTGATTAGCAGCAAGTGCTGGTTGAAAACTGCACAGGCAGCCTTGATGGTTACCTGTATGACAGACTGAGCCCTCAGCTGATGAAATGTTGAATGACAGATTGTTGGCATTCAGGAGGGTTCCTGTCTGTCAAACATATTGTAAACATGACACCATTAGGGAAATGTTGTCACCTTGCACCCATGTAACATACAATGTTAGGGAATGATAAATTCCTTATAACCAAAATATTAGCATAATGTGTGACATATTTATTCCGATTATTGTGCATAATTACGTTTAATAATTTCCTCAATACACAAAGACATCAAGACAAACCAATTTCACCTCTGATTGCCTTTTCTCCAGCCACCTTTCTTTGTGTTGGGTGGAAATCTTTTGCATACTTATCACGTCTCTTGATGCACAAGTCGCTGCTCGTCTTGCTCTTCTGCAACACGTAAGCAACCCATGAAAGCCTCGGCTATCAGGCATCCGCAATAGCATAATTGTCGAGTATTAGACCATCACAATGACATATCAGTCAGAGATGATATGCAAAACGTCTGCAAGGGCTTCTTGGTTTGCGCTTAGTTTTTGTCAAAAAAAAAAAAAAAAAAGGACTGAAAAAATGGAGGTTTGTTTTTTGCCCAAATCATAATTACAATTGGTATTTATGAGATCCATCAAGAGGTGCACTTGAAGGTGACTCTGGAAGGCATCGCATCACGGTGTGGACACGCTGAAACAATGCTTTCAGACAAGCTGTCTCCTCTCACCAGGCCTTTTAAATCATCATCACTTTAGGCCGGCTGTATGATGGTTCACATGATATATCACCTGTTAGAGCTCCGGCATACACCGTGCCAACACAGAGTGACAATGATTCTGGCAGCAAGCCTTTGCTTGTTTCAGGCACAGCACTTTTTTGATGCTTCCGTTTCCTTTCATTAAGCTATCACCTACATGCTGTTGAGACAAGCAACACTTAAACCAATCCCTCCCCCCCCAACACACACAGGACACCGCCTCGTCCCAGTTCAGTTTGAGATTTTCTAGTTTTGGACCAGCTGGTTTGGTAAATATTTCATAGTTTTTGTCATCTCCAAGCGGCATGTTAGGACTCAAGTCTCTGTCAGTGGGGTGATGCTTCCGTCTCTCCAAATGCTGTTCACCCAATGCTCAGCTGTGTTTGCATCCACAGAGTCTGTACAAATTTGCTATTGATCACAGTTAGGCCAAAGGGAGAGCCTTTTGTGTAAATTAGCCTCTCCAAGCTGTTGATCAGATCACAGTAGCATCACATACACAAGCCTAATTACTGACATAATGGCACTGCAAGACTGGCACAATTTATGAACAGATTAATTAAGTGCCATGTTGGTTAATGCAGAAATGTGCAAAAAGCATTTAATAACAATTAGTTTTCGTGAATCTGTAGAATATTTATATAAATGGAGGCCTTTTGTCAGCTTCAGGTATGAACACTTTTCATGCTTCAGTAAAAGCAGCCTTTAATTGAGATTTTCTGCAGCTTCCATTATTACAATATCCTTTTCTCCTTTGTAGAAAAACATCACATTTGTGCCAAGATCCTTCAATATTATAGCTGCTTTCTAGATTTCGCTCAGAGGTCTAATGATAATATGATATATTATTTCATCAAACTGTCAAAATCTTGTGTCATGAAGACTTATCTTAGAAAAATCCATTCATCTGACTCTTACCAAGTATTTTATAATTGATGACATCACGAGAAAAATCTAAACTTGGATGCTGGAACATAAATACTTCTGCATCTGTGTAGTTATTTAAATTGACCAATGTTGATTTTGTTTTTGTTTTGTTTTTTGCCCGAAATTGTTTCAAAAAGTTAATTTCCTGATGATTTGAGACTGATGCTCATTTCTGACTCTTTGGAAGTCATGTTGAGTCATGTTTCAAAAAGTCCATGTAAAAAATACAAAAGAATAGTAAATCAGGCAATCAGGCAAATTCCCGTTTCAATGCCAGCTGGCCAAGGCACTTAACCCCATGTTGCCTATCTGTGGTGAAGGTGGCTTCAGTGTAAAGCACTTACAGTGGTCAGTCTTATTAAAAAACACTATATACGTAAACTCTATTTACCAATTATTTACCAGCATTTACCTTAATGTTATCAAGTTTGGTTAAAAATAACTTGATAATTTAGTTGTATTAGTTACGCTGACAAATATTATTTTCCTGTATTAATTAGACCTAGAAATATCTAAAGGTCATAAAACAGAGAATTCTACTTTTTAATGTTTATTTTTTAGATATCATTTACATAGCTGCTTTCTCTCTAGTTGTTCTAAAGATTGAACAAAATGTCATCTGGGAAAACATTGTTTTTATTGCTTTTTTTCAAACATAAAAAGTTAAATTATTTAAAATCCAGTATTAATATATTTATAAGGCATTTGACTTTTTTCTTAATTTAGCTCCTCTAGTCTAATGAGACAGTTAATGAGAGGGGGATTAAATGAAATTGAAAAGTCTAAAGCTCAAAAGGTCATTGCTTGAAAGGTGTTCCATATGTGCAAATGTAACATCCAATAACATAATGTTTATGCCCTTTTCACATAATGTTCTTACATGTCTTTTCTAAACTCTTTTTGAATCTTTCATTTAGCAGTGCTTAAAGCAGCCACAGAGGACGTCAGTGCCTTCTATAACAAAGGTTGCATTTGATCTCTACTTACAGAAAAAGAATAATAATGAAAAAAGACTGTGTGGACACTCATCTTAAGAGTGTGTGATCAGTCTCGGCACTTTGTGTCAGACATAAGTGTGGTGATTATGCATGAATGTGAAATACATAGTTATGATCTAGCAGACAAATATGAGCTAAAAGTCGGTGTCTCATTTTCAAAATGCTGTTTATTTAATCATATCAAATAACATATAGAGTTTTTATCTCTTCATTATTTAGATTAACTGTTAAACTATAGATTACTTACCAGATTATATTAGTAATAAACAATTTCAGACTTCTCTTCAATATGTTTGAAATCTGTGTTATTTTCGACTTTTAGTCGAAAATAAATCCTACACTAGCAAATGTAAATGTATGCGTTATTTGGAGAATAATATCCCTTAACAAATTTACTTCTGCTAGAACGTTTTTTTTTTTGTTTGTTTTTTCCGTGTTTTATGTTTTTTTTATTTTTATGTTTTCGCTCTTTTCTGGCACATTAAACATGCATTTGTGAACCTTTTTTAATAGATGTGGGACATTATTATAAAAGCACTGGGATAGTAACCACAAGGGGAAATTGGAGCATAATAAGGTAATTTTTAAACGTGGTACTAAATATTTAAAACAGTTGGGTGATTAAATATGGTTCCTTCCATCAAATTTTCATTTTGTTACATAACAACGAAAAACTCCAAGGTATTTTTATTGAGATTGGTAATATACCAAGTAAACTAGTGGTTATGTATGTAACCTTGGAAAGAAAATTAGGCATGGTTTTCAAACTAGGAACTTGTATTTGACCTTCTTTTAATATAGCAGTATCAAATAAAACATTTTTTATTTGATTGCTTTTTCAGACACTTGCTTAGAAAATATGTGCAGTTTAATATACATGTGAATATAGATGTTCTGTGATTTCAAGACTTGAAAATGTAATGATTTTGACACATCCACAGACTGCAAAGATATGACCATCCATCCACTTTAAAAGGCATTAACCTGAGAACAGCCACAAGGCCTGTGGTAACTCTGAAGGAGCTGCAGAATTCTAAATCCCAGGATGCAGAATTTGATGACAATACATCTATTAATTATCCAGACCACAAATATGTGAGTGGCAAGAAGAAAGCCAAAAGATCATCCTGTTTGCAGTTTGCCCTAAGCCATGCCAGAGACAAAAAAAAAAAAAACTTTGGGGAAGAGGTAGTCTGGTTAGATGAGCCCAAAAATAAACTTTATACTTCACATGCAAAGCACATCACCCCTAATACACCATCCTCATGCTGAATCCTGGCTGTCAAAGTATTATGGTGTGAGGATTCAGAAAGGAAACGTATTAGATTCTGCAAAATACTTGAAACTGGGGCTTGAGGTTACTTCCAACCAGAACAATAAATTTTTATATAATGTACAGAGACAGCTACAATAGGATGTTTATACCAAAACATACTCATGTGGTATAGGGGCCTGGTAAAAGTATAAATCCAATTGGGAATTAGAGACGACACTTAAAGCAAAGAAGTTTCAGTTTTGGTCAATTTTAGCAGCCAGTGTGGACAAAAGCTCTAGTGTTTTGCCAAGAGAAGACTGCATTTCCCATGAGGAGCAGTGAAATCCTTATCTCTTAGTTGCCAGCAGTTGGATTGAAGTGTATTTCTGTTTCCAGTAGCTGTGTAAAGGATAGATAGCGTTGAGGTATTGAATAATTGCAGTGAAACTGTTATATGATTATGTTGAAAATAAGAAACGGGGGAAGTTACGTATGGCGCAAAGCAGTCAGGACATTTGTAGTTGTTTTGTGTGGCAGGCTTGCTGCAACGCTCCTCAAAGTTGATTAGTGCTGGTTTAAAGCAGCACGGAACCCTCAGGCCACGACCGACGTGTCACTCAACGAGCTGGAAGTATAATCACAAAAGTTACAAAAACATTTAGAAGGTTGAAAAATTACTATGTGTTACTTTAAAGGTTAATGGTCACATGTGATCTTCGTCCAATTAGAATGAGTTCGAGCTAGGGCTGGGCGATAAACTGAAAATTTACCGTTACCGACATTCACTTCGATGCCCAACGTCAACTTTCCCATGTCGGTAAATTCTCTGTGCGCTGATAGGCAAATGTCATTTCCCTTTAAGACGGTGTAGTCATGTGACTCCACCCATCCAGTCTGAACAAAAACGGAAACCAACGAAAATGGCTGATAGCTCAAAAGAAAAAGCGGCTGAAAGAGCCGTAGACGTTACGTCAGTCAAACCTAACCCTGTTGTACTTGTTCTGGTTTAAATTCCTCCTGAAAGTAGCCGGCAAGAGATACAATGTGCCTTCGCGAAAATATTTTTTGGAACTCGTTCTTCTCGATGTGTACAACACTGAGAGGGAGAACGTCACCGCCGAGCTTAGATATGTCAAGCATTTTGTAGCCACATCCGAACCTGTGGTTTTACCATGGAGCTCTATATGAGCTTAACTGTGTGCATTACATAGACGACAAGTGACAACTGCGCACTCGAGTGCTCGAGACAGCATATTTCCCCGACAATCTGATTTTTATACAAATTTTAAAACTTACATTTAGGCCAAAGAACTATTTATGATATAAAAAAAAAAAAAAAAAAAAAAAGTAAAACATTTTCTGCCTTTTATTTTTTATTATTGTATTGACATTTTTTGTATTGTATATAAGTTTTATTGATTGGATTCCGGTATTTTTTATTTTTTTTGTCTCCGTCTCTTGGAGAATAAGATGCGGAAATCGGCAAATGGAGTGTGATCATCATCCCATCAATAATGAATCTTTAAGATCAGACTGTTCTGTTACCCCTGATTAGAGTAACTTGTGGGTGCAGATAAAAATGTTGTCTGGTACCTTTGCTCTGTGCATTTAAAAGTTTTTTTTTTTCCCTACACAAGTTTGCAACATGTAGATTGAGCTCTTCTGCCATGTTGGCAGTGAATAAAACCACATCTTCATAATTGTCCCAATAATAAAGTTTGTACCTGTAATAAGACAAAATGTGAGGTAATGAAACTTTTTTAAAGGTATTTGGTATTGAGACGATTGAAAGACGGAGCTTTTAGGGTTATTGCATTGAAAATATACTAAATTGGATTTCTATTTATACAAGAAGTAGCTGGAGAACAGTTTGTGGCCAGCTTCTAACCGAGAGCAAAGGAATAAAATGGCTTTAGAGCCACTAAAGAGTCGTGTGATGATTTATTTTGAATCGTTTTTCATCTGTTTCCATAATATAAATGATAAATATCAGGACGGTGGGATTTCCAGCTCGTTCAAAAGTATTTTTTGAGGGCCTCTTCTTTTTCCTGTCCTCTTCATATTCTTTTGCTTTTGTCTTTAACCCTCCTTCCGTTTATCTGCCAGAGCCACTTATTTCTGTGAGGGGCCAGGTGTGTCTCATCTCAGCTGGGCATTACGCTGCCTGAGATTGTCCTTGGAACCCCATGTCTGTCGTACGACCTTTGCTCCGGCACCCTCATACATCACCGGCTGTTCTTAAAGCCGTTCCCGCTGCCGAATTAATCCACTTTTGTCTTATTCAGAGAGGATCAAAGGCAAAGCAGTAAAGTATTTTATGGAAATAATCTCTCAGTCATTAGCCATATGTTTGACAAGTATGCTCTCCTGGCATTGGCACCACTCTATAAATCATAAACACAGATCTGACAAGAGGAGATGATGAAAGGAAGAAACGTATATCCTGACTGAGAATCAGCAAGGATTTTATTATTGATGGATTACAGTGCAAGCTGCTATAAAGTAGCCCAGTCTTTACTTGATGTATCACTGCTGGAAATATATTTTGGGTCATCTTCGCTGCCAACATATTTCTTCAGAGACCATGTTTGCTGCCATTATTATCGCCCCGACCTGCTCCGAGGATTTCTCCGCCCCAATCCAAACACCCTGTTGTCAACACACACACAAAGGTTGTTATAACAAAAACAATCGAAACAAATGATCTCACCAACCACCTAAACCTGTTTTCCCTCACATAATATGAAGTTGATACCCTGCCACCCCCACCCTGGCTCTGTCCTCCTTCCAGTCCAAACGAGCCACCCACTATAGGTCTCCTGTCTTCCTCGGCCATCTCCCCCGGCTACAGGGACAAGACAGGACAGGAGAGGATAAATTACAGCCACAGAGCCACGGCTCTCTCTCATGCTTTCATTTGCACCGGCAATTAATCAGCCATCACTGGAGAGCTCTTGCATGTCAGGCTGAGGATTTTATTAGGAATGTCCTTTATGGGCCTTAATGAGACTTATGTCTTCCTTGAGTATTTCATTTGCTGCACATAGCTTGGCTGCCTGTAACCTTGAGGTGGGGATTTTTTTTTTTCTTTGCCTAAAACTGTAAAGCCTTGCAGAGCTTTGCTACTCACCTCTCAGTGATCTTGACTTGATTTGCGCTTTCATCCTTTGCCTCACTCAGCATTACAAATCCTCATGTCTTGCAGTCATCTAATTTTAGATACAATTAGGCCTAATTTGTTTTGTTTATTCTGACATCCTTTCTCCTCGCTTCAGTTTTGAAAAACAGCACTAAGTGCATTATTGAAAATGCAGCAGATTGACCAAGTATTTTCTTTTTCCTTTTTCTGAGGCACTGGTTGACACTCTCGATGTCTGTTTAAAAAAATATTCAAGGCCAAATCAAACATCATTAGTAGTATTACCAAAAAAAAGGACTTTAAAGTTTAAATGAGCATATATATATATATATATATATATATATATATATATATATATATATATATATATATATATATATATATATATATATATATATATATATATATATATATATATATATATATATATATATATATATATAAATAAAAACAAAGCGACGGAAATGGAATAAATAAAATTAATTTTTGAAGAATATCTAAAAAGTTTTTAAGCATGTTGCACAGCCTCTTTACTATGTAATTATAGTAATTGAAGGGGCATTGTTGTTTAAGTTGTTCAAGCTTAGCATATCGTTTTATTACCTCATTCTTGGTTAAATTCATCAAATCAATCAATTCATCAATTAAACTAAATTATTTCAACTTTTTGTCTGATTTGTCTACTACGTTTGTTGGTTTTCATCATGCTGTTTGTTCATTAATGTTCTTTGAGAAACTTTAAAAGTCTTCACAGAACAGCTGGAGACAACATCTGTTGTAAATTGGTGCTATATAAATAAACTGATTCTTGATTCTTGATATATAATAATTTTAAAAAACTAAACAATTTTAACTAAGTAGATGACCTTCAAAGCCATTTGCACTGGGCTTTGTTTAAGGGTGCAAAAGTGAAGAAATTTTAACAGAAACGCACACTTTCCAGACATTTAAAAAAAATATTCATCTCTACCTATATACCTATTGCATTTAATCCAAACAAACCACATTAAAGCTTTTGGCTGTAACTTGACAAAGTAGGCAAGGGTTCAGCGAGTTATTATATTTGCAAGGCACTGTGTATATTACTGGGTAATCAAAATAAATTAGGCAGAGATGTAACCACAGAGTCTCTAAAAGCAGGTGATGATAATATTGATTAACTTTTATTTTATCTCTAATTAAGAATGTGGAGCAAGCTCATAGTGTCATTAAGTTGTTGTTATCAGACTATGGGTTTTTCAAGTATTTATTATTTGATGCACAATGCCTGAGTTTTTTCCTCTTTCTTTAAATATTAGACATTACATTTGTTAAAATGTTATCCCTGATTTGTAAGAGACTTCAACCACCATAAAATTACTTTAAATTAAGACAGGCTTAATTAATTCCTATTTGCCTTTAAAATCACATATTTTCCAAATGGCCTTTAGCAAAGTGAGTGGGCATACTCCTTTGAATTGTTCTGGTCATTTTATGGCAGTTTTTATTAATGTTTACTGTTCTGTTTATTTATATTATTTAGGACTTGATTAAACTGTTCTGGACTGTCTTTTTGACCTCTTTGACAATGTTAACTCATTTTAGAAAGCAGCTATTTCTTTTTAGGCTGCACGGGTGACAAGTCTCCCCGCCCCTTCCCTCCAACGTTACCACACAACCCACATTACACATTTTGATGTGCAGCTTGGCTGAGCTGCAGAGGTTGGAAATGTTAATTTTGGATTAGCAGGAGATTTGAAGCAACTTCTAACATAGTATGAAGATATGAACGTTGCAGCGAGTGTAATCTTTTTAAAGAGTGTCAAAAATAAGAAAAATGGAATCTTCAGTTAAAACACAACTAAAGAAACAAAGGAACGACTTTACATAAAGTTGTATTTGTTAAATTAAAATGTATTACTTTTATTGATGGATGTGAGATGTCTTTGGTACCTGAGCCCTTACGTAAGTACAAATCTCAGTTTATTATTGTGTGGTAGCGTTTGAGTCAGACTACACTGCTTAGAGTTATCGGAAAAGGAGAAAATGCTTGGAGAAGGCGTCACCGAGTTAACCCATAACCACAGAGTCATGCAGTAAGAGGATATGGAGGCCATCTGGTAGCATTTTTACAGTATGGTGTGGCAGTTTGCCCATGTGTGCTACAGAAAGGGTCGTATGATGGTGATGAAAGAGATACTCGCCGGGATTCTCTGCAAGGACGCACGCATGAATATTCTCATCCCAATTTTCCGGGTCACACGTCAGCACAGGCAAAGTACGCGACCTACCCACATCTGTCGCCAGGTGGCTCGGCTTGAATGATCAAACGGCATGACCTTTTAAAAAACTTAAATGATATCTTAGCAGTTCTTTAAGCCGCCTTTTGCTACACACGATGAAAGGGGATGACAAGGAAGGGCTTTTTTCAGTCATGGTGCCTGCCCTCATTTATTTTTATTTTCTGAAAAGCTGATAAGTAGGACGATTTTCTGGGCTGCAATGAAGTTCAGAACCGAAGCAACACAAAGAATTAAACGTGATTATTTAAAATATTGATAAATAAAGCAGGTATCTTATATAAAAGTAGAAATGTATTCGTAACATTAGGTCATCCTCAGTTTAAAAAAAATTCTATAAAAGCATTAGCTCTCGCTTTGGAACTAGGATCCATACTTCATTGTAGAAAATCAAACCCTTATTATCAAATATAACTTGCTATTGTTTTACATTATACCCACGCAGAGATTAGATATGTGGGTTGAATATAATTCAAAGCAGTTTCCATAAATGTAAGAAGTTTAAACTTTAAACTACAATCATATAAACGCCAACATAGAAATACATCAACCATTTCTATCATACTTTTATTCCATATATATATATACATATATATGTGTATATATATATATATATATATATATATATATATATATATATATATATATATATATATATATATATATATATATATATATATATATATATATATATATATATATATGTGTGTGTGTGTGTGTGTGTGTGTGTGTGTGTGTGTGTGTGTGTGTGTGTGTGTGTGTGTGTGTGTGTGCGTGTGTGTACACTATCTTTTTTGTAACAGTTTTCCGAAGTACGTTAAGTGCTAAGTTTAAGGTGTCTCTTGTTATTAGTGTAAAAAACTGTAGTTTTATTAGGTCAATTAGAGAAATATGCATACTCACCTACGCACATTAATATCAATAAATTTTTGTTAAAACACAATCTATCTATCTATCTATCTATCTATCTATCTATCTATCTATCTATCTATCTATCTATCTATCTATCTATCTATCCATCTAGTTTGAATATTAGGTTTTATTTCATCTGTAAAGATTGAGTTATTATGTTCGAAAAACCTTTTGTATAAAAGCTAGTTAATATTTTATTCCCTTCCCACATTTTATTTCTTTCATTACTACTTAGTTTTACCATATTTTTGCATGAAATTATAGTAAAACAATAGTTAGCCACGGCACGCAGCACAGTTTTAGCACGGGCGTCACACGTTAACCCTCCGTCCAGGGTTTCGTTCCATTTCTTTCAGTTCCTCCCCATTCTCTGTCTCCTCATTTCCTGTCTGATTCCTTTGAACAAACGCATAGAGTACCAGAAAAAATAAAAATAAAAAAAATCATAAAATGAAATCAGAAGTTTTCAATTAGCGCGTCCCAGTAAAATGATGTGACAGTGAGCCAATCAGCAGCACATCGAGCCGCTTTATGCTAAATCTGAATAATCTGTACCATGCCCAATCTCCATTACTGCCCCACATTCGCATGATACGATCCATTCAAGAATGCACTTATGTCATTATTCAATCTGCATCTGTATACTGTAAAAATATGCAGCAAATCCAATTGATACAGTTCTAGAATCTATTTTTACAATGGGCCTTTGTCACGCCGGTCATTTGGGCTCGTCACAGCCACAGAGCCCATGTGGAGTAAATGATGGTTCAGTCCCATCAAGCTTCCTAGTGAGCCACTTCAGCCAACCAGCATGAACCGAAGCACAACCCCCCTCCAAGTGGAAACGGCAGTTATACATATGGACCCTACTGTGACCTGTCAAAATGGCTGCCATAAAAAAAACTGATGGTGGCAGCATGTTACTTCATTTAACTGATAGTTTTGCCCTGACTTCAAATGTGCTTTTGTCAATGCGTTTTTTAAAGTTACATAGTGAACGCAAAAGAAAAAAAAAACATGTTACAACAAACAAACAAAACAAAAACTGAGGTGATCCAAATTATACTGCTGTGTCCTGGAGAGCAGATCACGTTTTAAAAAATACACTTTGGCTTAACTCGATCTTATACTTCTAGTGTCTAAATCAACTACAATTCTCATCGGATCCATTCAACAGCAGAACAGGCCCCAATAAAGCACAGTACACTCTGTTTAAGTGTGTCAAAGCTGCTCGATTTGATTCTTTTTTTAATATGTTTTTTAAGCCTTAATAAAAAAAATTGAATATTTTATCTCTAAACAACTTGATACAAACAAAGCTTATATATCAGATTTAACAAAATAAATCTGTTAAAAAGATTCATATTTGTCCTAATTCCCATTTGACATTTCCCCCTGCTGGGTCCTGTCATGTAAGGCTATTCTTGCAATGGTGACCAATAAATTAGATGGTGTGAACAACTCAGGGAAAATGTATATAATGGTTTTTGTTTTTCATCAATCTATCTATCTATCTATCTATCTATCTATCTATCTATCTATCTATCTATCTATCTATCTATCTATCTATCTATCTATCTATCTATCTATCTATCTATCTATCTATCTATCTATCTATCTATCTATCTATCTATCTATCTATCTATCTATCTATCTATCTATCTATCTATATATACATATATGTATACTATGTGTGTGT
>JAVLVB010000318.1:2254428-2274023 GCA_032876305.1 Orestias chungarensis | reverse complement strand
ATCTATCTATCTATCTATCTATCTATCTATCTATCTATCTATCTATCTATCTATCTATCTATCTATCTATCTATCTATCTATCTATCTATCTATCTATCTATCTATCTATCTATCTATCTATCTATCTATCTATCTATCTATCTATCTATCTATCTATCTATCTATCTATATATACATATATGTATACTATGTGTGTGTACAATCTTTGACATTTACATGCAACATCTGTTTTTGCCAGAACATTTTGTCATTTGAAATGACAAATTTTTTTTGCCAGTTTAAACTAATTTTTAAATGTATTTATTTATTTAATTTTTCTCTGGCCCGTCATGAAACACACAGGCACACTCCTGGATGAGTGCAGAAGGGCCAGCTGTGTTCCCTGTTTAACAACCAGGTGGTTCAGTTTTAGAGTGGGCAGCTTCAGTTAAATAATGTTACCTCTTTGAAATTGTTTTCAATGCCTAATTTGTTGGGGGAGGGGGGAGGCCAGCTTCTGTTTATTGAAATATTTAATTTTAGCTTTCAAACATCGTTGTCAACTTCACTAATGGCTAACGCCGAACGAGTGAAACTTGACTGAGGAACGCATGATACCCCATTTGGTTTATTTTGAGAACTGTGGTTAGCTGAAAATCAATATTGAACTTTGACAAGCTGTTTGCTTTACCTTGAAAATGTTTAACGGCAGCTTATCGAGCGGTCTGTGTGAAGTTTGTGTGACAAAATTACAATCCAAACAGTTTCTTTTGCTGACTGCTGGACCAGCAATGCGGTTATTTGTCAAGCTGCCTGTGCCACACATATAACTGTGCTAATAATTAATATAAAAAACTGTTTTTCTTAGGATTTACCAATCTGGTAGTCTATATGATGTAACATTTAAATTACGAAACAATTTACTGACCGAGCAAATAAGGAATTAACTATGGGGTTTTCACTTAGTAAAAACACATGGAACAGTTTTGCATAGCCCGTCCTGAATAGTCCTGGAGCATAAAGTTCACACATCGAGTCATACGTATATCCATTCTCACAGGTTAGGGGACAGTTACAAAAACATACTTACATTTTTAAACCTTCCCTGACAAGGATGGCTGGACACACCCCAGAAAGGGCATGGAGCGTTTCATGACTGAGGCTGACATAGGCCTGCGCCCTGGTTGAGCTGGACCTGACCTCTGTTATGACTCTTCACTACTGGACTAAATCAATTTCTCGTAATTTTAGCCACTGACACAGAAACTAATTGGTCTCTTAGACACATTTCATTTTTTGCAGTTAATAAAAAATGAAGGTGTTGCTCTTTTACCTTCAGCCCTATTATGATTGGATTTTCATGTGATAGATCAGGGGTCTGCGACCTGCATTTCCACAGCCACAAGTGGATCTCTGGCTCTGAGGCTCAATTCATATATCAAATGATACCATTTTACCCTGTTTTCTTTGTTGTTGTTTAATTTTTTTAAATTCTTTTTACTCAAAAAAAAAAGAAAAAAAAACTCTATATAAACTAAATATAATAAGAATGAAATTTAGGAGTAAATTCCTAATTGTATTACATTTATAACCGACTAAAACAATAGTGCCATATTAACTTTATTTGACCACATGCATGTTCTGTTTACAAAATATCTACATGTTCTAACACTTTAAATATCCCCTTGCATTTATTATACATTTATTTGGTTGCTCATATTTTCTTTATGCTTTCTGAGTAGAAAAAAAACCACACACAACTATATGTACAGGTTACAAGAAATTCTGCTTGATGGGAGTAAAAGGTGGCAAAGTGTGAAGGCATTTTTGCGTTTAAACCCAATTAATTTGTAGTTGCAGTTGAGGTGCGACAGAGGTAAGGAGCACAAGTAGAGGAGCAGAATCATCAGGTGAATCACTGCTTGGGATTTATTAACCAACAAAGTGCTAACTTGACTTTTGATTGAATGAGGCGTTAAATGCCTAAAGAGAGCATATCTAAGTTTTAATCATATGCCCAGCGAAAAAAATAGTGACAATGTTTAGGCAAGGATGCTTTCACACTTCTGTAAAATCTCCCAAATGTTTAACAATTCACTGTTGGGATGCAATGCAGACTCTCTGTACGATACCTTTCGGTCTCAATGGGTCATATTTCTCCTCTTGTGGAAGTCTGTTGAGGCCAATCCACTTTTTGTGCGCTTCATCTGCTGTAAGCCAATATCGCGAAACTTAGATTTGAGCTTTAACGGCAAACACTTTCCACGTTCGAGACAATAGTTCTAAAGTTAATCCTTGTTTCAGTTGTGTTGAGTGAATGGATTAATAAAGACTTGGAAGCAGTGAACAAATTACAGAACAATTAGGTTATTATCAGTTTTTTACTACTGTCAAAAATGTAGGCTGAAAAGGACGCTAACGATAATCACTACACAGTATTCTCTTTATTCCAAGCAGTTAAAATACCACAAAGCTGAACTGGATATTTGTCTCTGAAAAGGTTAGTTTGAAAAAAAAATACATGACATTTTAGTTCTATTTGTGAAAAGATCAAAATAGGACGTATTCAATAATTGTGTAGGCATGAGGGTCGTAGAATAAAGCAAGCATCAATACTGCAGCTTGTAGATTAATGAAACCTCAGATGGACTACTTAAAGCTGAAAAGATTTTCTTCAGTTTGTAGAAAACCAATAAATTGCACTACAGTTGACCTGTAGTGTTGCATTTATGGATTCAACTTTTTCAAAACATAATCGAGGAGTCCCATTCATTTTCATGGTTACTGACTTGCTGTTCACTCAGGAGTGAAAATATTGTGAAAATAATGAAACTGGTAGATCGTTTCCACTCTATGTATTAATTCATATTTAAAGTCGAGGGAAAATTTGTATTTATTTTAAGGTTAAGTGTCATTATGAGGGATTCACCAAAGTGACTCCAGTTTTTATGTCACCGAGTTAGTTTTACTGTAATTGTAACACTGTAGTGTGATGTCATCGTTTGGACATTCAAGAAAATTCGAGCTGATTTGTTACGTCATTGATCGCCCCATGCTCAAGCTGAGCCAAGCTGATCCGTCCCCGCTTGAATTATGCCGGGTTTTGTGTATAGAGTCAGGTTGTGTCTATTGTTTGTGTTTTTCGTTCACAGCTACGGAAATTAATGAAGAGTTGAACTGAAAAACAAACCGGAGATGTAGCTATTGGCATGTTGGATGTCTGGTCCATACGTTTCCTTTAGGTAACTGTAGCAGAAAGGAGTAAGTGAACTGTTGAGATAACAAAACATGAATTTATGAAAGCATAATCTGTGTTTGAAATTTTGAAATAATACGTTTTTATAGAGGAGCTGGAAATCATTCCTGGATTTTAGCTATTCCCATATTTAGCTGTGTGTGTGCATAACAAAGGAGCTGTAGTATATTCAGCACAAAACAATCAAGAAAAACAAAGAGATCAAAACCTAAAGTGGATTAGCCTACAGTCAACACATATTTATGTGTAATGGATTTAAAAAAAAAAGTCATTAGATTTAGGACTGCTTTAAAAATGACTACAAATTTCGAATCATATTAGAAAGAACGTTTCGACTGTTCTGACTGTTTCGAAAAAACCCTGTTCTCCTGTAGTTCGAAATAATTATGAATTTATTGTTTGTATCTGCAATGTTGTATAGTTGGTAAAACAATAAAAGATAAACATTATTCAAAGGGAATGCAATAACGATGTTATAGAAAAAAAAAATCTGAATTTATTAGACTTTGTTTTTTTGTTCATTCAATACTTACCCTCCTGGTAAAGCTCATCAAGCAGCAGCTACAGAGCAGGAAACATTAAGCTCAAACCAATCTACTGCAGCAAGTTTCATAAGCGAAATCATTTGCACAATAAAGATTTATTTTAACTTTTTTATATCTGCGGCGGAGCAACATTTTGAGACATCAGTCGACTTGCATGAGGCATTTACATCTTAACCAGTGAAGGCATTTGCTTCCAGCTGAACCTTATGGCAAGATTCAGGGGGCAAAATAAAGGGAGGCAGATTGAGTGACGTTTTGCGAACAGCCACCCACCAGCTGCCGGAACATAAATAGCAGCGTATGATTATGGTCGGGCGAGAGGGAAAACACCCTGTGTTTTAGTGCTTTGCGGAGGTCATGTGGCATTCGGTGGGTGTGTTCATGCAGCTCCTGCTTACAAAAACAAGCTAAATTAGACCTTTATGGATGCAGCCGCGTAAATCCTCGGAATCTCAGTTCTCGGCAGTTCTGGATATTTTATTTATTTATTTATTTATTTATTCCTTTTTTGCAGCTTTAGCATAAACAAATCTCTCTGTTGCTGCTGCCAAAATTGGAAGATGACGAATGTGACCCTTAAATAAATGAGATATTTTTACATCTCCTTTATGCTTCACAAATAACACTAAGGAGATGATTCTCTTTGTTTGTTTCTATAATAGTGAATAAAATCATCTTCGAATTGTTTTGTTGCTCATACTCTGTAGCAGGTTTTTCTAGGAAGAGCTCTGTTTCAGATTACTTGGTGGTGTGCCCTCTACATGATGCAATGTGCCGCAAGTCCATACTGCTTTGAACTTGGGCTTTCAAGTTAGTCTGCCAAGTTTCTTTCTTTTTTTATGTTATTTTGCTGCTTTTCCTTTGTTCTGGGATTAAAAAAAAATGAAATGTGAATGTTAAAAAACACCTTACTGCCCACAGATTATTTCAGCATTTTTAATTATTTTGATCTCTTTTATCTCTTTAATGGTTTTGATGTTTGATGGGATTTAATTTCAAGAATTCTGTTTCTGTAAATACGATTGTATTGTAGAAACAGGCTGAGCCTTGTTTATTGGGATCCATCCATCCAAACATCCATGTATCTATGCATCAATTCGTGTGTCCTCTTATGCTCGTGGTTTTTGTAAATTCTGTATTTAAAAGTCTAACCTCTTTAGAAACATATTTAATGAAGTGTTTTCATAATTTTGGAAATGAACATGGACTAAAAAGGAAATAAAAGATCTGGAAATATGTGTGAATAATTGTCAAATTTTTAAATAAAAACAATTTAGAAACTCTACTTAATTTTCTAATCCTGGCCGTAAACCAGCTTTTACTAATCTGTTGATAAAAATTTCAATGTTTAAAGAAACTAAGTGATGTAAGTCGTGTTACACAGTTGGTTTTGGCTAGAATCTTTAAAAAAAAAATGTCTGGAGATGGTTGGCTGATGTCCAGTTCTAGTAAAGGGTTGCATCAGAAAAATAATAAGAGACAAGCTGGGGGCAGCGTGTAATTCTCCCAACTCTGGAACATATATAGATTAATCAGTAGAAGTGTGGCAGGATTAGTGGACGGTTTTGTTGCTGTGGTTCCAAATATTCAAATTCTCAAAAATGAAAATAATACACACAAAACACCGCACCTGTTTTTGTTAAAGTAATCCAATCAGAGGACTGCGGGAACATAATGGCTAATCACAGAAAATAATGGCATGCCCAGTACTTAAATGGAGATGTCTAGGTCTGGCTCTACAGTTTGGAAATAAAAATAAACAAAAGGCCCGATCATTAACCGAGTTTTCACAAGGTTTACATGTTTCTTTATTTCACGGTTCCTGGTGTTGCTTTTAACTCTAAAACATTTTGATGAGTGAGATTTTGCTTTTATAAAATATAAACCACATCATATCCTTTGTTTTGCACATAGTGTGTGAGATGTTTAAAGAAATGACAGAAGAGTACTTTAAAACACCTCGTAACATCAAACAATCTTTTGCTGAAGATTTTGAATTAATAATATAAAACAAAAGAGCATTTCATAGTATCCTGTGATCGTCTTTTAAGCAGTTGTATTTGTTGTTAGTCTCAGTACTGTCTGAATGACTTCTTAAAACAGACAAATTTGCCTATTTAATATTTGCATTTTTCCGGTGCTTCGTGTCTTGAGTGGTTAATCATTAGTGCGTCCATTTTTTTTCTCCTAATGTCTTCCTGACACAGAAATATTTGGCTGTCATGTTATTTGACAGCTGATGAATTCAGGGAGCAAGTTTCATCAAGTGGGCCTCCTTCTCCCAAGTGAGAGTGACTGTTAAATATGCATGGCAGAAAAATAAATGAGGCAGCCTTCTAAGGAAATGTTGATGCTCAAGAGGAACTTCTGTGGCTGTGATTTACAAGTCTGTTTTATTTGCTACTTTGATGCTGCAGTTGTTGAGATCCAGAGCTGACTCCAGGTGTGTCCACTTTTTTTTTTTAACAAAATGAAGGCTGCTGCTCACCAGCGTGGCCACTTACTTCAGTCTTAGCCAAGTCTGCTTTTTCATGCGAACATTTAGTTTTTAATGAGACTGTTTTGGATGGTCGAAAATGACATGCTTTTTGTGATTCCTTGCCAGGGAGAGCAACTTTCCTTCTACCCCTATGGCTTTTTGAAGTAGGTTGAATTTAATGACTTGTTGCCTCATTTGGAGTTTTTCTTTCTTCTTTTTTTGTGCTCATTCTGACCTATTTTAACCTAAAATGTATCTTCTGCTGGAGGCCGCTAGGATTTGGCATTTTTAAGGCAAGCAGATTCAGACAACATTTACAGCAGATAAACGTTTAAATAACTATATAATTTTTTTTTTTTTAAACTGGTGAAGAGTGGCTAAATACTTCTGCAGACATCCAGGTTTATTTTCTGGCAGCAGCCTCATTTGCTTTGTGGTGCAATCCAAGTCACACTTTTGTCAGTGTTAGTGGGTGGGAGGATTTTGAGGGAACTAAATTTGAAAGGTTCACCTTCTCAGATTTGACGTGCATTAATTAATTTTCAAAAACAATTTGTATCTTCATTAACTCAGAGGAAGTCAAAGTGAGATAAAAAAAAAACTACAAGATAATTAGACCAAATTAAATGGGAACAAGCTCTAGCACAAAGAAACATCTACTTTGACATTGAAATACTGTTGTTTAAAAGCACAGAAATACACATTTTTTCCCCCTAATTTCAATATTTGTTAATCTTTTTTTGGGGGATAACTGATATTGATTCTGGCTTTCCATTATTAGATGGATTCATTGCAAATAAAATTAAAGGGGTATAATAAGACAATTGTTTACAGCAACGACCACGTGTAGAGCTATGCATTAATGTGAAGAATATTTAGCCATAACTGGAGCCAAGCTTCCTGTGTGTGGTACTGTGAGCAGATATAGCTCTGCACACTGTGGATTTCAGACTGGTCTCAAACAAAAAACATAAATGTTTGGTTTAAAAAATTAAGAAAAACAGCTATTGATAAAACAACAGATTTTAAATTTATGTTGAAAAATAAATACAAAAAGTAAATAAATAAAAAAACCATGACCATTGTAATTTTTTTTTAGTTTTCTGCAACAATGAACATACAAAAATTTATAAACAAACATGCGTGCACCAGATTCTATTTTTATTCAGTCTGATTTCCATCTGCGGTCCCCGTGGCAGGTACAAGACATTGAGACCTTTGTTGCATGTCTTCCTCTTTTCTCTCTCTGCCTATTGACTTTATGACTTAAAGGCCTCTAGCACCACAAAAAAACAAAAAAAAAAACAAAAACAAAACAACATCTTAATTTTTACTACTGTAAATTAAGATGTTACTACCAATAGAAATAAGCTGAACATAATTGAGGGCTATGACTTAGGGTTTTTAGAAGATATCAAACAATTAAATATTAAAAAACTTTTAATTGTACAAGTCGATAATAGTAATAATAATGTTACTAACAATAATATTCATTTTTTTAATAAAATGATATTTGAGAAAACGAAAAAAAGAATAAATAAAGGTAGCTCCATCTTGTGGCCTTATATTTGTTGAATGTGGCATTAGTAGTAGGATTGGGAAAAGCATTTTTGACTTAAAAATGCCTTAAAATCAATAATAAGAATATTTCCTACTTGAAGCTTAAAATATGTCTCCTTTGTTAATACAGATTAAATTTGTTCAAGTGTAAAAAACTCCGATGTGTTTAAAATATGTCTCTTCTCATCGGCTTACATAACAAATAGATAAATGAAATAAAAAAAAACCTATGTGTCATCTGAGTTTGAAACGCTTTCCACACCAGGGGTCCGCAACCTGCGGCTCTAAAGCCACACGTGGCTCTTTAAGCCCTGCAGAGCGGCTCTTAATAACTTTGGCAACAGTGATATAGACTGAGCAGACTGGGTTCATTTTTTTAAACATTTCTTTGAAGTCTGTTGGAATCAAAACAGCAAAAGGATTTTTTGTCTTTTGCTCAGTCATTTTAATTTGTACTCCATTTTCCATAAATACAACCTTCCTTTCCAGAGAATGTATGAAATTTTCACGTTTTACTTTTTGTTCTAAAACCCCAAAATAGAAACAGCCTTAATTGAAATGTACTTTAAGTATTAGTATTCATAAAACAAACAAACAAAAAAAGAAAATGCAGTCTCTTATTTTAGGGTCATAGAGGGTTAGCAGTAACATTTTATTTATTTGGATTTTTGATGCAAAACAATTTTCTTGAGCATCTTTCTATTTGTTGAGGTTTGTTTAGTTTTCAGAATCAGTTTAATTCTCATTTTACTCCTTTATGAATCTTAACTAAGATTATTATTTTTTTTCCCAAACACTGATTTTAATTTGCATTTCACAGACTCTACTGTTCTCTTTCCTTTTTATTTATTGTGGAGTAAATTTTGGGTTAGGTATGTGCACTACGGGAGAGTTCATGTTTTGAATTTAACAAGGTCTGAATGTAGATGCAGTTTTGTAAAAGCCTTCATAGTTTGAAACTTTTCAACAGTTGAAATTTAACACAATTCCTGCTTATTCTGCCTAAAATAAAAAAAAAGTGTATGTAAATGTTAACTGTTTTAAATTGATCATATATTCTTTAATCAAGCGTTGATTGACATTGAATTTGACTCCTGGGGAGGAATATAAAACGTAAAAGGAAACAAAATATGGGAAAAAGATGGAAGTGTTTCCCAAATTAAAATAGGTCTTTGCTCTGATCAATACACATCTGATTTATTAAAATGTCAATCTCTTGCTGATTTTGAGGAGTGGCTTCGAGTCCTGGCATCATGTGATAATTGAAAAACATGGATTGAAACTTAAAAAAAAAAATCTGGCTCATATTTATTCCAGGCACTAAATAGGAAACATAAGTTATATGCGAATTATCTTTTTCTTTAACAGAAAAGTAATTTAAAAGAAATTTATAATTCTATTTTATTCCCCTAAGGTGTCAGACATTTTGACAGGGTTCAAAAATAGTTGTTGAGATATTTAATTCGGAGAGAGAGCGAAGATCAATTCATTATCACGTCAGAGCTCACCCATCACGCTGAGCCTCACAATAAGCACAACTTTCATTTCAAACACTCCACTTAAAGCCTTTCCCCCATAAAGGGCCTAGTTGTTGTTTTTGTTTAGGATTTTTCTGATGCATTATTTTTTTTTTTGCCTTTTCCTCACATTAAATAAGACCACATCTGATTTATGTCTGGACCCAAATGGCACAGACGTGTGAACATATGCTTCATAAGGGTCTGTTTTATGAATCATATGTTTTCTCTTCATAAATATAATTTAACTGTCATTGAGAGCAACAGTTCGGCTGATAGAAAAAGCATTCCGTCGACTTTTTATCAGACTAAATGTTCATTGCTGGGCCGACAAAAAAAAAAAAAAACATTAAAAAAAAATCCCTGCAGGTATTAATCTTTTGATCTACAGCCTGTAGGGTGTTTTTCTCAACAGGCCCCCATGAAAGTACTACTGACTTTTCAAAGTCCATCAATAGTATTTAATGTTAATTCTTTACTTGTTGTAATTTAAATTATTTTGTTTTGTGTGACAAAGAATGCAAGATTGCTAAATTGCTGGGATAAACACATCTATGATATTACGCAATGTATCTGAATACATTTTTACGTCGGTTTGTATGTTATGTTGTCTGCCGGAGATGTTTTGCTTTTGTGAAAAAAAAAAAAAAAAACTCCCAGTGGGGGAAAACGGCTTAATTAATCCGATGCCTGTATACGATTTAAAAATGAAAAACAAAAACCATTATATACATTTTCCCTGAGTTGTAACGCTGTCATTCCTTTTCTTTAAATTTCACACCATCTAATTTATTGGTCACCATTGCAAGAATAGCCACACATGACAGGACCCAGCAGGGGGAAATGTCAAATGGGAATTAGGACAAATATGAATCTTTTTAACAGATTTATTTTATTAAATCTGATATATAAGCTTTGTTTGTATCAAGTTGTTTAGACATAAAATATTCTAAAATTTTTATTAATGCTTAAAAAACATATAAAAAAAAGAATCAAATCGAGCAGCTTTGAGACACTTAAACAGAGTGTACTGTGCTTTATTGCGGCCTGTTCTGCTGTTGAAAGGATCCGATGGGAATTGTAGTTGATTTAGACACTAGAAGTATAAGATCGAGTTAAGCCAAAGTGTATTTTTTAAAACGTGATCTGCTCTCCAGGACACAGCAGTATAATTTGGATCACCTCAGTTTTTTTGTTTCTGTTTTGTTTGTTTGTTGTAACATGTTTTCTTTTTCTTTTGTGTTCACTATGTAACTTAAAAAACGTATTGACAAAAGCACATTTGAAGTCAGGGCAAAACTATCATTTAAATGAAGTAACATGCTGCCACCATCAGTTTTTTTTATGGCAGCCATTTTGACAGGTCACAGTAGGGTCCATATGTATAACTGCCGTTTCCACTTGGAGGGGGGTTGTGCTTCGGTTCATGCTGGTTGGCTGAAGTGGCTCACTAGGAAGCTTGATGGGACTGAACCATCATTTACTCCACATGGGCTCTGTGGCTGTGACGAGCCCAAATGACCGGCGTGACAAAGGCCCATTGTAAAGATGGATTCTAGAACTGTATCAATTGGATTTGCTGCATATTTTTACAGTATACAGATGCAGATTGAATAATGACATAAGTGCATTCTTGAATGGATCGTATCATGCGAATGTGGGGCAGTAATGGAGATTGGGCATGGTACAGATTATTCAGATTTACCATAAAGCGGCTCGATGTGCTGCTGATTGGCTCACTGTCACATCATTTTACTGGGACGCGCTAATTGAAAACTTCTGCTTTCATTTTATGATTTTTTTTATTTTTACTTTTTCTGGTACTCGATGCGTTTGTTCAAAGGAATCAGACAGGAAATGAGGAGACAGACAATGGGGAGGAATTGAAAGAAATGGAATGAAACCCTGGACGGAGGGTTAATATGTGACGCCCTTGCTAAAACTGTGCTGCGTGCCGTGGCTAACTATTGTTTTACTATAATTTCATGCAAAAATATGGTACAATTAAGTAGTAATGAAAGAAATAAAATGTGAGAAGGGAATAAAATATTAACTAGCTTTTATACAAAAGGTTTTTCAAACATAATAACTCAATCTTTACAGATGAAATAACACCTAATATTCAAACTAGATAGATAGATAGATAGATAGATAGATAGATAGATAGATAGATAGATAGATAGATAGATAGATAGATAGATTGTGTTATTATTTTAACAAACATGTATTGATATTAATATGCGTAGGTGAGTATGTGTATATCTCTAATTGACCTAATAAAACTGCAGTTTTTTACACTAGTAACAAGAGACACCTTAAACTTAGCACTTAACGTACTTAGGAAACTGTTACAAAAAAAGACATGATGGGAAATGGTGGGACAGATAGGAAGGAATATCAGTACAAAACTTTTTTTCTTTTCTTTTTGTCAATCTCGGGACAATATTTGTTCTTGATATTCATGTTAAAAGGTAGCAGCCCCGTTCAGAAATGTATGCATTTAGCACTGGTCTACTTGGGAAATTGTTCTACAGTACAAAAAAAAAATAAAATGTATGCCAGTCCACCAGGCTGCATGCGCCTTGGATTCTGGTAGAGGCTGTTAAGCGACACTCTTCAAAGTTTTACAAAGGACACTGTCAAAGTTATGTGTCAGCCCCGAGCTTTTCCTCAAGTCGTTCAAAAAAGCAATCTGCATAACTTTTTCACCCAGGAATACAGCATACATCACTGTGAAAAGTCACTTGATACCCTACAAATATGTTCTGTTGTTAATTTAATATCACTTTTAAATGTTTTAGCTTATCAAAAATTATGTGAGACAAACATAGGCTAAATAAAAGGAATTTCTAACAATTTGAATTTCTAACAATTTGCAGTAAGTGCAGGATATTTTGCAGGGTTGTTTCCCCGCTTTTCGTTGCAGAATTGCTTTAATTAATTCACATTGGAGTGTTTTTAGCATGAAGAACATGTCATGACGTCTAAGTCAATTTTAATGAAATTTATTTTGGAATTTGAAAGATTTAAATGTGACAAAAAAAAAAAAAAAACAGGAAAAAAAATCTGTGAAAACTTTTGCATCAGCAGGAAACCGTACAAAACCTCACGTATAAATAATTTGTGAACTAACTGCAGGGGTGCCTATGTGTTACCAGAGTAGCTCCTTTCACATGAAAAAAATATATACACAGTACACTGTCAAGTGCTAAGGAACTCATGCAGAGACATATTTTTGCAGGATGTGTGATGATTCATTTACACATGAATGGTGTGAAACTCAGCATCTCCAGAAGAGTTTCCTTTTTCCCCCTCATTTTATGATAAAGTAGGAAATCGATCTAAATAACATGAACCTACTGTCCAGGTATTCGCCCAGGTAACTTCTCATCTCTCGGTTCCTCCTTTCAATTAGTTAATTGTGTTTTTATTGTTTGTTTGTTCTTTTTTACAGCAGTGCTGTGGATTTCTCATTTTATAGTCTGCCCCATTTCTTTCCTCCGGATTATGAATAAAATAATAATTGTTTGCCAGTTTAAATTTCTACCCTTCTTCTCCCTGCTGATGATTATCTTGTGTAAAGCATAACAGCTGGAAAATATAATGTGTAATTTGAATGCCAACGATTTCAGCAAATATATTCTGGGTGAAACACAACGCTGTGAGCTTTTATTGCTTTTTTCTTCTTTTATCTTAAGCCGTGCGTTTGCAGCTTCTATTCAGAAGCTTAAGACTGTATGAAAAGCGCAATTAGACTATCCTCACACCTGTGAATATGACCTTTATGGTGTGAGAATAGACTGTGACAGCTTGTGCATGAGAGATCATTGTTTCTTGATAAACAAATGTGGGGAAGTGAGAATGTTTTGCGTCTACTCGTAGTCGTATGGATCATGTGTGTAAGAGTGGTTAGTTTGCTCTCCTGACCCACAGTCAGTTTTGCTCCGTGAGAGGCTTTAACGAAGATGGCCAAGTGAGGGTCAGTAACCCCCCCTCATTTCCGAGCCCACAGATATTTTTGCCTTCTGTTATATTTTTTGAGGGCTTTGTTTTGTACACACACATTACTTTCTCTGTATGTGTGTGTAGGTTTTTAGGAGGAGGGTGGTCGGTTGAGGTGGACAGCCAGGTCAATGGACGTGTGAATTGAATAACTGTCAGGTTTCAGACTCAAGCCTCTCTAGCGAATGCCGAACCATTTGACTGTGATGCACGACTGAGACGCTGAACTACTTTCAAACTGTTTTTCATGCAACCTTTGCATAAGTTGAAAAAGAAAAAGACGTTTCGTTGAGCAGTCAATGCATATTTTTACACCATATCTTACTTCCAAGAACATGAATATTGTTGTTGTAAAAATACCTCCCCTAAGCCAGGTATTCATTTAAGAGGTTCTGGCAAAAACATTTAGAATATAGATGGTGAAGTATTGTTAAGAGAATAATCCAATTTTGATCTCTGTGTTACCATTTGATTGAATTTCAATTCAATTCAATTTAATATTGCATAAAATACTTTGATATTCCAGTTATAGTAATAAGTATTATACAAATAATTAATTAAGTGCAGTACCTAACAAGGATTTTATGCATTTCGTATTTAATGTTTTTTCCTCCCATATGAACAGTCATGGTGGTATACCTTACTTCAACAGTTTGTACATTAAACATTTTTTAATAAAGTAGATATCTGAAAATAAACATTAGCACTGTAATAATAGTATACCATCTATCCATCCATCCATCCATCCATTTTCTGTACACCCTTGTCCCTATTGGGGTCGGGTGGGTCTGCTGGCACCTATCTCCAGCTCACAACGGGTGAGCGGCAGGGGTACACACTGGACAAGTCGCCTGTCCATCGCAGGGCAACACAGACAAATACAGGACAAACAACCACTCATACACACACTGACACAATTTAGCCCAATCAGCCTAACAGTCATGTTTTTGGACTATGGGAGGAAGCCAGAGTACTTCTGGGAGAACCCATGCATGCACAGGGAGAACATACAAACTCCTTGCAGAAAGACCCAAGACCAAATATAGTATAGTATAACCAAAAATAAAACAAAAGACTTAAACATAACAAACTTAGACTTATAAATTTGATATTGAACTAAAATGTACAAAAAGCCTACTTTTCAACACTGTCTGATAATTTAATTTTACTTTATGAAAAGCTTACATAAACTGAGATTACAATATGTTTAAACACTTTCAACACTCATCTGACAAAAGCCAGATGATGACTATGTCATGGTTTTGTAATTTTGTGAATCATACTTGTGGAACACTTCAAACATGCTTTTTTTCTTTAACGATATCATGACTCAGTATCTAAAAATCTGGTTCATTATTAGGTAGGATGTCCAGATGCCTGATGGTATGTTAATGTGTTCAAACAATTATATTCATCGATAAACACCCAAATGTCAAGTGCAAATTATCCCCTGTGCTGGTCAGCCCTAAAACAACAGCAACATACCTAATGGACCATTAATACAAACAGCATAATGTTTAGTCCAATTGTGGGCGAGATATTTAGATGGTGTGATGGAGAGCTAACAGTAGCTTTCATAACCATAATGTCACCTCCATCAATTTATTGAAAAACATCTATGTAGCGAAACTGTATGTACCATAATGATAGGGAGAACTTCTAGTATTTTGTTTAGTGTTTAGTGTCTTTTAGGGGGGGCAAAAATATAATTGATTATCAGCTGCAACCTTTCGCTGATCAAATATTGGGGCAACTGTGTTTAAATGACTGTAAATAACTTTGTCATCGGCATGGAGAATGTTAGTACTATAATTTTAAATTGTTGAAAGTTTTGTGCCAAACAGAGCCTTGAAGGAAATATTTTGTGACAATCACATAACATACGAGTCAGAAAAGTCGTTACAATATAGATAACATGTAAAGATTCTTCCATTTAAAAAATGTAACTAGTTCTATTGTATAACTTCCCACATGAATGTAACCTTGAGATGTTCTTTGCCTTTACATTTGTATTTAAACGTTTTGCAGACACTTTTATCCAAAGCGATTTACAAGACAGGGTTAAACATTGAACTTTTAGATGTCTAATTTGTAAAGTACAAGATGCTTGTACTCTTTATATAAAAAAAATTATGTTGGTGACTTTTGGTATCATTGGATAACTCTGTTCATCATGATCTGATTGGCTGCTGCACAACCTATCATTAACCTTTTCAAAACTAGACCATAACTGTCTTCCAAATGAGATTCCTTTTAATTTATTGGTGATTTAATACATATCCAGCATCTACATTACCTGACCCATTGGAGCTACTAGTTAGTAGTCCTAACCATTGCGAATTATTACATAACTTTTGGACCCAATCATGATATGCTATCCTAACCAGTGCTAAATAAATACAATTTTCAAATTGGTGTCTTTACTTCAAGAGTGGAAATGAATAATCTGTCCCTGGTTGTGCTGGCCTGGATCTCCACAGTGAGTTAGACAGATGGTTATGGCAGGAATTTCAAAGTGATGGAGTAAAACTAACGTTGCCTTCCTTTGCCAGCTCTGGTTCTCTCATCGTAGAGAGATGCACTTAACGAAAACAGTCCCTTGTTGCCTAAATGAAAGTGCACAACAAAGAAAATCTGCTGACTGTCACTACTCAGTACATCAGCCTTTCTGGGTGCCAGACTGCACGAGGCAAAGCAGCTTTCTGCACTTGACCACTCCCTCCTCCAGGCCAGTGTGGCCCTGTGTTCTTAGAGGTAAATGGATGAATTGGGGGGCTTTATGGAGATGAGGAAGTGTAATGTTACTCACCTCTCAGTCCCGGTGGCTGGAACAGTAGCTCTCTGTGTCTTTTATCAGGGACATGAAAGGAGGACAATGAGGCTCTCTGCTATCAACAATATGGTGTCATTTGAAGCAGATTATCTCTCTGTTGAAGAAAAGGAAAATAAAGGCCCAGGAGACAATGGATGGAGTTGTGAGCCAAGGTTTCTCCTCCCATGATTAGATTCTTCATTCTGCTTTGTCTTATTTCTAAAAATCTAATCTGCCAGTACTCCCACTCATGATCATTTGAGGAAACATTTCTGATATATTTTAGATGCAAATGCAAAGACGTAAGTTTTCAAGGACTACAAGTACATTAAAGCTTTATGTTGTATCAGTAAAAACAAAAAAACAAAAATACACAAAAGAAAATTAATATTACCCTTTCTTCAACCTTTTTTAATTTTACAGCCTTACAATTGTGTATATTTTAATAGGATTTCATTTGGTAGATTAAGACTAATTACCTTATAAAAGTGAAGTGGATGAATGATAAGGATACCCATGTTTTCACTTAAAATAGACAAAATCTAATCGAATCTAAATATATGGGCTGTATTTATATGTAGTCAACATTCTGCTGCAATTGTAGCTCAGTTTGCCCCAATTGAGACTAAATTATTACCCATTCTCCCTGAAAAATAGTTCATGTTTAGTAGCATTGCCTTGTTAGCCTTTGTTAAGATTAGATGTAAACCATTACATTGTGGCTCTATCTGAAAGGTAAACCTTCAACTAGTTACAATACTTTTTATCCCAATGATTGGCTAGTCTTGCATTCATTCTTTTAATCACCTCTGAACAACTTTGTGTGTTGTGTGTTGCTTTGTCTTTATGTTGCCTATACCTAAAGCTGTCGAAGGATCCCCTAAGTTTCAGTAGTTCTTAATGAATACTATGCCTTTATATTTTGAATGATAACACTTTCAGTTGTAAATGTTACATTCTTAAAACAGAGATTCCTATGGAAGTTTTTGGTCTAAGGCCAAAGAGTTCAATCTCCACCAACTACTTTATTATTTTACTGCTTTCTTTAAATACATTTATTGCAATATTTTTGTTTTATTAAGATGCTCCGTTTTTTACTGCTCTTGCTCTGGTAACTTTATGCCCTCATCTGTCTTGTAAAGTACACTTGCCAATCCATTCTTTGTCTTTGGGGCTTCTTGAGTTTGCTTGTTACTAAAGAATGGACCCCCATGTGCTTCCTTTGTCCCACAACTAATACCAGCTTGGCAAAACCTCGTGCTTACATAAGCCACAACGCTAACATGTTTTACTTTTTTTGATAAAGGCTTCAAAAGCTCTGATGTTTAGTTTGATGATTTTGAACTGTTAGGTAATCAGCTGCAACATTACGCATTACCAGATATAAAAGCCAGAGTCCTAATGAACCAAGTTCCACCCCTGGAAGATTAAGGGCTCCTACAACAGATAGTGTGGCCCTCAAAGAGACTTGATCTGGAAATCACGGAGTGAGTCTATGATTACATAAGTGAAAGAGCCAACTGAGGCAGGACAACAGAATCTGCTGCAAGCTCTTCAAGATGTATAACACACAAATTCAGACTACTGATTACCTTGGAAAACAACTGACAGGAGTTTTCACTGCTTTAAAGCAAATTCGAGGTTATTTGGACAGTTTTCATAATAATAAGCCTAATTTTTCCAAGTCTGCTCAATGACAACCTGGTCAAATTTAAAAGATTAAAGGGTGCATGTTTTTTTTGTTGTGTACAGTAGTTTTTTATCCTCCTTGCTCAGCTTGTTTTGTTCATTAGGGTTAACACGCAATGGAAACTAGTATTTACTCTTAATGAAGTAGTTAATTTTCTAATCAACACATTTTCCTAAACACAATATTCTATAGATTGAGGGTTTTAGATTGCTATAAAATATTACCTTTTCTTTTTGCTTACAACAACCTTGAATTGAACATTTTCGTAAGCATTCTCAGTTAATTTGAACAGTTAACCACTCCTAACATTAATGCCTGCTTAAAACATATCTAACTATAAAAGGACTTCAACTAAATGCAATGTTTAGTTCTTTTTTTAATGTAAACAAAATCTTTTACTTTAAGACCTTTTTACATAACGTTTTTATTTTATGTTTTGTATTCCTTTATGGTTATACCATGTACACATATCAACACTATTTATAAAGGCCTTCATTTATGATTTGGACAAAGATAGCCTTTGAAAACCTTTAAATTTGTAATACAATTTAACAGTAAATATTTAACACAGCTAGTTACTAAACTTTATGTTAGGAAACATTACTGTGCTTATCTCATCTTTCTTCATTACAAGCACATTTAGAGGTTATTGACATTTCAAAGTGATTCAAAAAAACACATAAATAAATAAATAATTACAAAACAACAACTGAAAATGTTTTGTTTAATAGTTTTTAATTGTATGTAGTTATTTACCAATTTACACTTATGCAATTCATAATTTAATACATTTTAGAAAAGTCAGAACATACAATAAATATGTAGAAATTGAAATTAAATACAAACTACTGATTGTTAAAACTATGTATTTAAATGGTAACTAAACAAAATCAAGAGCAGGGATCGACACACAAACATACAACAAATCTTTTTGTATTATAAAATTGCTACATTATTAACTAAGAATGCTGTTTTACTTATTTAGAAAACAATGGCTGACCTTTTTGGAGGTAAGCTAAAACAATAGTTAATTCCACAAGGATATTGTTGTAATCTAGCCCTTTGACTGCTCTGATGGCTTGTTTGTTTATTCATTTACAAAGGGACAATGCACATTAATTGGGAAGCATTTTGTTAGAAAGGGAGTGTAATCCTTTGTGTCAGTTTAGTCCAATCAGCCTCTGTGGATCCAGTGGATAAACAACACATTGTGACATTGCAATACGGGGAATAAGAAAAGCAATTTATGTGTTTGAATAAGTATAAGGATCTTTAGTTTCAGACTTTTACATTGTCTAACTGACATTTTCGCTGCAAACTTCAAACGTAAGAAGGGGAAAAAAATAGGCTCCATTTCCTCCTTAAATATTTATGTTCTGACCTTATCCATAGTCAACATGTAGAAAATTAAAGACCATCTTTCCATGTGATGCCCCTTCCCTCTGCGAGTAAAAAGCTCTTTAAAAGACAAGAACGTAGTCTGTACCAAATGTGGCTCTGTAGAAAAAGGTTTTCTTACTGATGAGAAAAAAACTTGGATATTATGTTATTATAAGTCAATTTTGAACTTTTGAATTGTCCTAAAGAACATAGCCCCACACAAGCAGCTGAACCAGCTTCATTTAATATATATATATATATATATATATATATATATATATATATATATATATATATATATATATATATATATATATATATATATATATATATATATATATATATATATATATATATATATATATATATATATA